>VWZF01004382.1:1586-13437 GCA_013396755.1 Sclerurus mexicanus
TATACTGGGAATGATGTGGAATATCCATTTGGCCAGTTCAGGTCAGCTGTCCCGGCCATGCTGCTCCCTGGCTCCTTGTGCACCTGCTCTCTGGCAGAGCATGGGACATGGAACAGTCCTTGATTTAGAGTAAGTGTTGCTTGACAACAACTAAAATATCAGTGTATTAGCAACATTATTCTTCTATTGGATCCAAAACACAGTGCTGTACCTGTGACTAGATAGAAAAATAACTCTATCCCAACCAAAACCAGGAAAAGTGGAAAATTGTATGTTAAATGCAAGACTATATTTTCTCAGTAAGGATAAAATTTTACTCTGTGCCATACCTTCCTTGTGAAAAAAAAAAGAAAAAAGGATGAAACTTCTGCATGATCAGAGATATGAACTGTCAAGAGTTTGTAGAAGAGGGGTTTAGAGAGCTCCGTCTGTACATGTAGTTACATCAAGAGCTTCTTAATTCTCAGCAGTTTACCAAGTTTTCTGTTCCATTTTTGGCCTCTGAAAAGAAAGTATAAAATGCACTTGCCCTCCCTTTTCAGTATTTTCATGTCATGCAACACTGCTTCTTTCCCCAGCTATCTGACAATGTTTGTTTAATATTTTAGTTTTTTTGGTGTCAAGGTTTGTCAGGGTGGGGATCTCACTCAGCCTCTCACATTGATAGCAACTAAGACTAGCTATGATCATGCATTTCTTATCTTTTCCCCATCTATTTTAGGTTTCTCTGAGATTTATTTACTGTCATAGCTCAAAAATGCTGTTTTTAAAATAAGAAAGACAATTCCAGAAAGTAAATAAAACACCCAAAATCCCATCAAAATTTAGCCACAATCAAAGCAAAAAATTTTTCTATTTGGGCAGTGCCTCTGTTTTTCCTAAAACATTTGTGTTTGACATTTTGCAAGGACCCCATTATTTTTCTGTACTCACTGTCTTGTGTTACAGAACAATACAGACTTTGTACATCATTTCTAGAGCTGAAAAAACCTGCTTTGGGGGTGATAGCATGTCTAGGAGATGCCAAGGAAGGGCTAGAAATAGCGGTTTCAGGGGAAAAATCTTACTGCAATTTTTCATAACTCTTCATTTCTGTAGTTTCTACTGAAACTCTTTAGGCACATTGCAAGAGAAGTAGGAGTTGCTCCAGTCTAATCAAGGGCAAGAGTTGCCATCAGAATGTGTTTGCAGAGTTCAAATTATGGGGTCGTTTATCGTACTTCAGATCCGGGACACGGAGATGGTTCTCATGGGATTTCATATCAAACAGCCATTTGTGGTCTACAAGTACAAAAGAAAATACATCTACCCTACAAGATGTGAATGGCTTTTCCAGGAACATGCGAAAAAATGACTTCTTGGATATGTTTGCTTCATAGCTGGAGGAGCTCCGCCATCCTGCAGCTCCCAGGTGAGTTCAGATGCGGTACTTGGAGACATGCAGAATTTCTTTCCATAGCTCAGCAGTGAATTTGCAGGCTCTTTTCTTCTGTGAAGGTAAATACTCTTCCTTCTCACACGTGGAAACATCTCCAGCAGGATGAAAGGAAGTCAGAACCCAATATCATATCAACTTCTGCAGCCTGAAAACACTTTCAGGTGCATCCATGTACTCTTAGGGTCCAAATATTAAGTGGCAGAAGTGAGTGTTGAGCTGCATAGAATAATTGAGGATTATGAGACTGAGAAATGTAAATCAAATACTTTAACATGACATCTGAATAGGTGTAAACTTTCATCTCAGATGATTTAAGCCTCTTTCTAATGATTCTAATGAGATTTCCCTGTATCGACAGGAAGTAAACTCTGCTTGAATTGGTAAAGCATGCTCACAGAAATGAGGGTGTTTTATAAAAAAAGGGAGAGCTTTAGAAATGTCATTGTGTTTTTGTTTTGTTGTTGTTGGTCATTTGTTTTGGTTTGATTTTAGTTTCTTTTTGTTTGGTTTATTTTTTTTTGTTTGTTTGTTTTATGGTGCCCATCCAAGAAAGTATCCTGGTATCTTTTTCCTATGAGCAAAAATGAAGTTCTTATGGGATCCACAATACTGACTTTGACTTAAAAGGATGAGAAAAGAGGAATATGATTTCACTAAATGCCTCTCAAAATATCTGCCAGAAAAACATCACATTAAAAAAAAACCAAACAAAAACAAACCTAAATTCTGTAACACTACTGAAAAGTGAATACGGATAAATGAGTAAGCAGTAAATTTCAGTGGATTGGTCACGGACAAATTGTTCTATCAAAATCTGTTACAGCTTTACAATTTCCATATCATGGGATAGCTCATGGCAGAGATGAGGAAGAGAACATAAGAAGAAAAGGGAAGGACAGTTGGAGATTAGGCCCATTCTTACAGAATGTTCTTATGGATGGAAGAGTTACTCTCTACAAATGACTTGAGGAGTCCCCAATTTATTCTTTCTTACTGGCTGTCATGAAAAATTTACTTCTGTTTTACAGGTCCAAGGCTGACTTGCCAGATGTTCTCTCTCTGTTGCTGTTTGCTAGAGCTGTAGGTCCTTCACTTAGTGTGTACTGGGCAATGATGTTGATCTGAACCTGAATCTGTCAAAACTGAATCTGTCTTCCTGATCCAAGCAAATAGTTAGGGCATTTGTAACATATGAGTTTTTGTTAGAAATGCTACTATGGGCTGATACATACTACTTGCATACCAGATTTTTCAGTGGAATGTTGATTTCTTTATACCTTTACCTAACAGGCAAACTCCACGCTCTTACTACTCCCTCATGAAATAAAATTCCTCAAAGACAGGAGAAAACTGGAGTGAACTACATGAGTTTGAACGTTTCTGCAATTATAAATCTCAGTGCAGAATCTAGAGGGATGGAAAGTGCCCTGGAATTCTTAAATATGGTGCATTGTGAGAACACAATCAGAAAAAAAGAAAAAAAAAAAAGGACAGTGAATCATGACAGGGGTACATTTACCAGTATGTGCACCTATTAAGTGACTTGCTATTCTGTGCAGCATTTCTTAGTGGGTCTGACACTTAAGCTAAACTGTTCTATGAACATCCAGGTGGCCTCATCCTCATGTGCCTTCAGCCTAATTCTGAAGCAAAAATATTCAGAAGTGTTCTTGCATAGATATTGTGAATATCTTTGTATTTTTTGAGTAGAAATGCAAATTATTTACTCCTCTATGCAAGTTTCTAATAAGGAAGAGAATAATACAATTATAAAATAATTTAGTCAATGAAAAAATAAATTCATATGAGCAAAACAAAACTTAGCTCTGAATTTATAAAAACTCTTAACTATTCTAGGAGTAACTGCTGGTCAAAAAGAAGCCTTTATATAAGGTCGATGCTATACACTTACCTTTGAAGAGTCTCTGTGGTATGTATTCTGTTTCAAGAGTCTGCAGTGCGAAAGAGATTAGGGTAATTCAGATATCTTATCTTAGCACATTCATTGCTGGATTTTAAATCATGATATATTTTGATTCAAAGAACTTTAACTGTTGAACCCTGGATCACTGACCTTATGTCATACTGAACTTGCTGGTGACCAACTATAACAGATTTGAAATAATGAAAACCTATACAATACATTTTTTCAACTGTCTTTCTGCAAAGATGATTCATTAAGGATTTCTATGTGAGGTTTTTGGTTTTGGGTTTGTTTGGGTTTCTTTTGTATGTGTGTGTTTTGTTTGTTTGCATGTTTGCTTTTTGGTGGAGAAGGTAAGGTTGCCAGTGCTGAACTCTACTGAAAATCTCATCCCTAGAGAGCACGTCTCTTGTCAGTTCATGAGCAAAACTTCTTGTTAACATGTGTACTTTAAGTATTCAGCTCCAACACTCTGTCTTCAGAAACATCACTTTGCGTCTGACTTTCTTGTAACCTCATTCTCCATTCTTCAGTGCATGTTTGACATCATTCATATTTCATTGTGACAAGCTCTCTAAATTCTAATACAGAATACTTTTTAAAAAATGTCCTTTTATGTGATGGTTATTGAGTTTGGTAATCATCATTAATTTACTGTAACTTAATTCATTAAGATGAATAATATATACTTTTTTTGGTAACTGACAGTGAAATATGTAGTCTTTTTCCAAACATTAGTATCTCTCTGGTGTCAATATGTCTTTTGATACATACCACCTTTATATTCCTACTTATTTTCTGTGGAAATCAATCCTGCTGGACATGCTTGCTTTGCACTGCACAGTGCTCATTTGAATGCAGTCTCTTTTCTCGGATTTTTTAAGTTCTTTTCAGAATCAAATTGTGTTAGGAAATTACATTTTCAAAGGCACAAATAAGCTTCATTGGATTCTGATGGATGGAGACAAATGTAAATGCAGAATAAACAGTGGCAGTGCTCATATTACAAAATATTTCCAAGGTTACAGTGTGCATTATGATTTGTTTCTTTCCTATACCACGACCTTCATGTTACAAAAATGGTTTGGAATGCTTACGAGGTCTTGTCTGAAACCGAGGAGTACTGACTGTAGAACTCTTTTTATTTTACTTCTCAGTCCACACTATCATGTTTTGTAGAGGGGGCTGGAGACGGAATAATTTTTCAGTCCAATTACACATGCAGCAGCAGTACAGTGAGATATTCAGTGCTCAGCATCAAGTAGAGGAACAATTCCATTGTCTGGCTGCATTTTACCCTGGATTCTCTTTTGTCTTGCTTAGGCTTCGGTACATTCTATTGTTTGTGTTGGATAACAGTAGCCACAGTAGCTAATTTTCATTAATAACAAAAACAGAATGTCAGTAAGGATGACTTACCATTTCCAATCAACACCTGAGGTATTAAAATTTTGACAAGGAAAATATGAACAGGAAACAGACAGGAAACTTTATATCACATTTAGATAAAAAGAAATTCAACCAATGATAATAATAGTGCAGTGCTGACTGAGAACTTCACGGAGTACAAATAAAAGTGAATGCAGGCATATTTTAAAAGTGTTTAAAGAATGTATCTATCCTAGGAGGATCAAGGGAAGCAAAAGGTTGAAGGGCTGAAATGGGGGAGTGTGATGGGAGAAAGACAAGATAGCAGCACCTGCAGCAGAGACAGGGAGGACAGACACAGTCACTGCAGCTTTCTGCAGGAAAAGGGATGAGGATTTTCCCTCTTCTTTAGCCATAAGTGACACCAAACATGCAACCATAACAAATAGGGATATGAACTGTCAGGTCCTGACAGCAACTCACAATGGGATAGAATTGAGTGTAATGAAGAGCAGTGTTTTCAGAGTATTGACTGGCAGATGACCCAAGGAGAGTAGGTTCAAATATGATCATATAGTACCTTCGAGCCCATCTAACTCTGGCTGTTGTATGACTTTCCCACTACTTTTTCCATCTTCTGTCTCCTTTGCTGCTTTCTGGCGCTTAGAAAACTAAGGCCACCACGAAGTTACCTGAGCATGTGCTTAAGACTTTCTCAAAGTTAAGGACGTGCTTAAGAATCCTTACAAGTGTAGATACCTTACAGACTGAAAAACAAGATTCACAAATACAAGACACCATGGAATTGGAAGAACAGTAATGTAACACAGCTCCATGATCCAGATTACCTGCCTAACAGTAGTGCAGTAGGCAGGGAAAGGTGGAAAAGGAGTGGAACAATGTTTTCAACGGTCTAATGCAATTACAAAACTACATTCTCAGTGATTTCTACTGACTTTATTCAAAGTCCCTGCTTCTGAGTGGGGTTTGCAAAGTGTTCATAAGACACTATTATCTGACTCCGTACTGACAAGCACCAGTGAAATGACTGTATAAAGTAGAAAGCAGAGGAGTATCTGGGTTTTTTTTTCCTTCCAGATTCACTATCTGCCTTTTTTTTCTTTTCCTCCCCAGTCATGGCTAATGCACTGGCTACTGCTAAAATTATTTAAAATATTTAAAGAACAAAACTCAATAGCCTTTGTTAGGGCTCATGATGGAAAAAGATCTTGTCTTGCAGACAACCTTTTATAATAAGATTGAGTAAAGAGGCTGTAACATTAACCCTGATGTGATGGAAATACAAGCAAAATGTCTGTGAAAATTTCTGTTTCAATGTAAAGGGTTTTAAGTGCAGCAGTATTCTGAACTTAAGTGATAGGAGATATCTAAGAAGAAACTCATTAACCAGAAAATAATTTGGAATTTGGGATGGTACTCAGAGCAACCTGAAGGACCATGAACTACCTACATGGTAATGATATCACTTGCATCCTGCAGGAAACCTCTTTCATCCACAGCTGAAACATCTTACGGGCTGTGAAATTGTTCCCCCTATACCGTAGAACTGTCCACTGACTGAAACAGTATTGCCCAAATACCATAGCATTAAAGTCCACCTCATACATAGTTTTCCACAGTACCAACACCTTCACATTGTCATGGGAGCTATAAACATCAGGAATCATCTGGAACCCTTAATTTATATCTCAGCTGAAAAATGAGCCCTTCAATACTTTTCACTAAGCTGAATCATTCAGTCGGTAAGAGTGCCACCTATTGAATCACTAATTCTCTTCCTACAGGATCTCTTTTTCCCCCTGTTGTATTGTCCAGGATCTGTCTCAGGGCTGGAAGTTACCTGAGCATGTGCTTAAGACTTTCTCAAAGTTAAGGACGTGCTTAAGAATCCTTACAAGTGTAGATACCTTACAGCCTGAAAATCAAGATTCACAAATACAAGTTTGTATCCGTAAGTTGCATTGCTCCTAGCTATAATTTCATATAATTACGTCAAAGTGGTTTATCAATAATTTAATTGTCCCATTAGTTTTGTGTTAAGATGTTAATAGAGTTAACTAAGTTAATACCTGCATAATTTATCAGTCTATAAGCTAAATAGTTTAAAATGCAATATTCAGACTTACTGTGATAATAGCTTATAAAATATGCTATATATAATGGCTTAAAAAAAAAAAAGTGCATTGGCTCTGGAGCAGCTGGAATATGAAGCTGCTGTAAAGAACACAGATGAGAAACTTCTGTCCCCAGAGTCCATAGACAAAAAGATGAAGAAAACTGTTGAGGTCAGGTTGAAAGATGGCACTAGAATGGAAATGCAAGTACAGTATTCTATCCAAAACTTACCAGTGAGCTACCCTGTCTTCAGTTTAATCTGAAGAGCTACCCTTTTCCTCCACTTTTTTTTTTTTCCAGAAAGAATTCATAGTTACATAGCTGAGCTATGAATCCCTCTTAATCTGAGGGAAGCACTTGCCATCGATATCCAAAATAACCACAAACTGCCTACAGTGTATACCTCCCACACAAGGGTTTTGCACCTCTTAGCACCATGGCCACAGAGAAAATGAATGCCACATATCAATGACAACTATGTCTTACACTAATTAAAGTTAGTGAGAGCTGCTGGAGGTAAATAATTCCAAAACTTGAGGTAGGAGTTTTAACATATTTGTTTTCTTTTAAAAAAGCACAGTCTTGAACTTTAATGGTAAATTTGAATCTGAATATTCACTGGACTTAAAACTGTTTCATCATGTAGTCTGACATTTCTTTATTCTATTTTCACATTTCAGATTGTGACCTTAGTTACCAAAAACAAAAGGTGTGCAAACAAATAATTTGAGAATCTTAAAAAATTACATTTAACTTAGCTTAAAAATACAGACTGACATTTTCAAGGCATGAAAGATATTTTTATATAGTGGTAGGAACAAATATTCTCTCCACCCTCAATTAATTTTTTTTTTTTTTGTCTTAATGAAATCTCCTTCTGCCTTCTCTCTCTCTTTTTTCTTCATTTGTTTTCTTGTTATATTTCTGAAGTAAGTTTTCATCTAGCTTTCAAGTCAGCAAGCCAGATGCATATTTTGTGGGCTAAGAATACTAACTAGAAGCCGCTATGTAACACAGACAAAACAAACATGCTTTCTCTGTTTTCTGCTCATTTAAATACTTACTTTTAATTAATCTGGGGAAGCAGTATCTAAGACAAATGCCACAGTACAAACATGTAGTTATTTACTGTGATTTGCAATGATGTCAGCTATTAATGAGTTTTGTAGTCAGTAAGAAGCATTACTGGAGAAGTTTTGATGAAACTATCTGTCGTTCAGTTATGTACCTCTTTCAGTTACAAATACACATTTAATAACCGAGTACTAGAACTCCATACCTAGTTAGTTTTGAGCTTGCTTGATTCTTACAAAGTTGTATGGCAAGGGTGACTAGAACCAGCCACAGAGACACTAGGGAGACTAAACTTTAACCACTGGAGACCACAAGAAATTATCTGAAATCTTAGCAGCACTTGCCAGTGTTACTCATCACTAAGCAGGGTTGGTTTAAAATGTTAAAATATGGTTTAAAAACATATTTAAGTCGTGCACCTGTTAATTTTAGTGACTAGGCAAAGTGACTCTATTGAGTTATCTTAAAAATAGTGAGAATAACCACAAGTGCCTACTCCACCAGATCTTTTAATTTGCTATTAGGTAGTTATGTTGATTTCTTTTACTATTCAGGGCCAGCACTGACAAAACTGCATCTCTGGAATAGGCCAGAAGCTGATTGAAGAGTTCCTGCTACCTTATTGCTGCATAATGAAAGGGAACACAGTTTATTTATTTGTAGTGAGAAAATGACAGTTCAAAAAGAAATTTAGCGATCAAAGAAAGTTTGCATCACCTACCTGCAGTTTACTTTTTTATCTTGTGGTCTGATCCAAAAAATATACTCCATTTTTTGGTTATGTCTGAGAACAGATTTTGAAAATTATTAGTTGACCAAACATGAAGCCTCTTATACGTATGAAATCACAAGGGAAAGACAGGCCATATTTGCAAGTAACTATAAAGTATCAGGTATATGTTGATTTTTCATCCTACTCTGTGTTCAGGAACTGTAGACTATTCCATTTGCTTTATTTGATGCTACTACAAAGAAACAGGTCTAGGCAAGATAATATTTCGGGCAAGATAAGCTATCCAGAATCCATAGAAAGCCAATACTTCGGTTCCTTGATCAGGTGAATCCCTTATAAAAGTAAAGGAATATGTATCCCATCCCTTCAATAAAAGAAAAAATTCTAATGCACTTCAAAAAGATAAAGTCCTAGTACTGGGGATTTATATTAACTGATGCATGTGTTCAAAGCTACAGCTTGTACTGTCACCACAACCTGAGGGAAAACATAAGCTTTTTTATTCTTGTCCTCCACAAAAAACTCACATACCTGCTCAGGGAAATGGTTCCCAGTTAAGTGTGGTATACAGCTGTTTTGTGAGATGTTTCTGAGGGGAATTTGGCAGTTGCAGATTCATTCAGTACCTCTGGGAAAGAACAGCAGCAGTTTTAGAGTTTTATCACAGACACTGGATCTAGTGCTGGCTTTTTATGAGAACAGGCTGAGGGAAATGATTTGCAGGATTTACAGACTCTTGTCTTTTATTCACCTATAATTTTAAAACATCAGCTCACAGTGGTTTATTCAACAGAGGGCTTGATATTTACTGCTCTGCTATTTCATCAAACTGTAGAGTCATGGAGTCAGATATATTGATCTTATGACTCAAAAAATCCTTCTACCCATCAAAAATCCTTCTGCCCTACAAAAACCCTTCTGCCCTTCTAGCACTTTGTAGCCATCTGGAATGCAAATCAGGCTTTGCACTGGCATCTTGTGATGTGTCACAAAAGTAATAAAATTTACTAGTAAAGACATAGCTTTTAGTTTAGAAAGAATAATGTGGAACAGGAGACTGTGTAGGAATGGCATTACCATGTCTTCCTTGGTCTCTATGATTTTTGTTGTGTTTTGTGATGAGAAGTTCCTTGGAGAAACAATTTACTATATATTGTGTATGAACAAGTGATAAATACCTCATGCAATAGACATTATTATTAATGCCAAAAAATGTGGGCAAATTCCAGAAATCTGTAGCAGAAGTTAATTGGTAACAGAAAATTAGCAGATTGCACAGTCTACCTGTATTATTGATATATCTGCTTCTTAATTTTTATACTAAATAGTCTTATACTAAACTGACAGTAAATCTGGAGTCTAAATGCTGCCACTTAGTCAATATTTTTAAAATTTCAGCTTGTTGGCAATGATTCTGTTAGTTTCTGATGTCTGAGTGAAGTATGTGGTAAATGCTCCAGATATACAAGCCAAGAGTTGCTCTCTCTTTCACTTTGTCTAGGTTAGAATGGGTATACTTAATGTTGTTGTCAAGAAAAATTAAACCAAGTGATTTTTCTGGAAAATTATTTTTGATAGCATTATAACAAAAGCTTGATTACATTGATTGGTGGATTTAAAAAAGTAAGGAAGCGAGTTTGGGTATGGCCAAATTTCCTGGTGCCTCATATACTTTCTCAAGTAATCTACTTGTGAGTTACATTATTGATAGCTTTTTGAAAGCATATGTAATACATCAGAAGGTTTATAATAGGTACTAATGAGAAGAAGATTACGTATTTTTACATAGCAGTTGGAATAAAGTCTGAATATTTAAACTGAGTGGAGATTTGTCTTTGTAACTGTAATGTGACATTTGTTAAACAGATAAACTGAACAGATGCAGGAGGCAACTGCACAGTGTCAGCGTCAAGAAGATTTTAAAAAAGCACTGATATATAATTGAAATCAAATGGAATGGATCCTGAAAAAGAGAAAATGATCTTAACCTGTGTAACAGACAATTTGAACAAAATGTGGTCACTTCTGTAAAAAATGTTCTAAAAATGGTACTCTGTGGGTGGAGCTAGACATGACACTGTAAATAATTTCTGTTAAACCTGCTGATTTCCTAAACTGCTTCAGTACTTCGTGAAATGGGAATACAAAAAAGAAGACACAGATCAGCAAAGTTTAATCAAGAAAGAATATTGGAATCTTTACAAAGTCTCCATCCCTCTGATCATGTTTGTAGCCCTCCTCTGGACTCTCCCCAACAGGTTTTTCTTGTGCTGAGGATGTCGGAGCTGGATTCAATGTTTCAGGTAGGGTCACACCAGAACAGAGTAGAAAGGCAGAATCCCCTCCCTCAGCCTGTTGGCCACACTGTTTTTGATGCAGCCCAGGATACAATTGGCTTTCTGGGCTGCAAGTGCACATTGCTGTGCCATGTCCAGCCTTTCATCCACCAGCACCACCAAGTCCTTCTTGGCAGGGCTGCTCTCAATCTGCTCATCTGATAGCCTGTATTGATATTGTGGGTTGCCCCAACCAAAGTACATCATCATGCACTTGTTCTTTATTAAACCAAGATTCCTGTGAGCCCACTTCTTGAGCTTGTCCAGGTCCCTCAGAATGGCATGTCATCCTTCAGTAATCTTAAAAAATAATAAATGACTGAGAACAATCACTTTATTAATGCTGCTTAGACCCTGTTCTTCACCCCTGAATTTTTTATTTGAAACACCAAGGTAACTAAATAAAAATACCCCAAACTCAAAGAAACAAAAAACTCCTAAAAAACCTATAATGAAGTAATGGATATGATGTAAACTTCATTTTAATTCCCTCTGTATGTGTATGTTTGTACCTCATCTAGGGCATAGAGAAATGTTTTCGTCTTTTGCTGTTCCTAGTGCAAAATATTTTCTAGGCAGTTATTAGTAATAGTGTTTGTCCATCACTGTTTAAGACAACCAAAAGTTTGTGTATCACAATGACAGTATCTGAGTGCTTTTTCTATGGCTACCAAATTCTGTTTGTGCAAAGTAAGCTCTTTTCAATGCAAATTTGGGGAGCAACATGTAAAGCTGACCCTTAATGTTATGCTTTCCTAAGTTTTCCCTGGCTTCTTTGATACGAGTTATTTCAAATGCAATAAGATCATCATCATAATCAATTCAACCTTTTTTTTTTTTTT
>VWZF01004382.1:13475-30918 GCA_013396755.1 Sclerurus mexicanus
TTTACCACCAGCACCATGTTCTCATTTGGCAATGAATATTTGTTTGGTCTGTACTTTAGGCAGTACTTATACCTTTCAGGTTGTCCACAAGAGATCACTTACTGATTTTCATATCACCTTAAAATGCTTTTTCCAGTAATATGACATTTGGCACTTGAATGAAGTGTGTCACTCACCTCACTGATACCTTGTCCTTGTACTTGAACACTATCAATCTATGTGCTATATTAGGCACAGTGGTAAGCCACTGGCAAGCTTTTCCTTCTGAAATATAGTATTCAAATAAACTTATTCGATCCATTTCTCTCATGCAAAGTAGATATATTGATAAGCATTTTCTGTTACATAGTCAATAATTTTATCGCTTTAAAATCACACTTTGGCCTACAGATTCAGTCAGAGGTTTCAAAAAGTCCTTCTGGATTTGGACAGTCAGTTTCCTATTTCTGTGTCTGTCGTGTTACACCAACACTAAATATAACAATCCTTTAGGCTGGATCTTTAAAACCCCTAAAAATTACTGAAAAATATCATCATGGCAAACAAGCAGGTTGACTTGGCTATTAAGTATCTTTCTTCTGTGTCAGGTAGAAGTGATACATAAGTAATACATTTCATTCATTATAAATTATAGCCATAGAATTATAATGGCATTCGTTTCAGGCATACAAGATGGGCACAGATAAACATATGGAGCCTGAGTATGGAGTAGGGGAGAATGAAGCCCTGGGGATTTGCCCAGATTCATCAATAAAAGGGTATCTTTCAGAAGGTCTCGTAAGGATGTCTAAGCTGTGATGCGTCCTTTGTGTTGGGCTTCTGTGCTACATCCAATATTCCTTGTGACTTTGTGGTGCTTCTGGAACCTTCAATAGCACAATATTTCATTAAGAATTGCAGCTTATGACAAGTGCTAATAAGTTTTTGACTTTCATCTGTCATTTGCTTCAGAAAAGCATTTGAACTAGCACCTATAGTTGAACTTTCAGAGAATGAAATCATTAAGATTCATATACCCATAAGTTTTAATCTATTTTGGACTGTTGATCTTTATTTATTCAGTTGCTAGGGTTTCTCTTGTTAGACCATGCTGAAATACAAAAGTGGCTTTTGACCCTAACTTGGAGAAGAGTCATGCAAACCTCTTTACAGCAACCCACTTTCTGAAGTAGTCAAAAAGTCTAAGCAAATTATTCCAGTGGTGTACTTTGGCTAGGCTATGTGTTCCAAGACTTAGTTCAGTCTTAGATTGGGGTTTTGAGCTGAAGCATGGGCAACACACAGGACAGCACTAAGCTTGGCACCACCAGGCATCAGCGTAGGAAATAGTATCCACTAGCACTTCAGGCTTCCAGGATTACCCCAAAATAAAGAAACTGCTAGAGCTGCCACTGAGGCTGGATGTTGCTCAAGGAATGTAAAACATAATATAGAAATCTTGATCACATGACTGCATGTTCTAATTTCAGAAGACTCTATTTACAACCAGTCCATCAACCCCTCTGATTCACTTTCACTGTTATTAAGGTAGATTCAGAATCGGAATGCTGATCTCAAGAACAGATTAATTATAGTGAAAAGAACTGTCTATATTCTTGCTAAACCACTATGTGTTCTTTTTGTTCAGTACCATTAAGCTGCTTCAGTGAACTTCACAGCTCTGTTTAAGAGAGAGATTTTGTAGTAACATAATACTGTCAATCAAACAATTCATTTCATCAATACTAACAGAGGTAGAGGCTCTCCACAGTAAAGCAGTACAAAGTCAAATCATATGGCACCTTTTACAACTAACTCACTTGGTAGGTTTGCCTTTCTAAAAGATAGCAAGCAGAGAAGTAAAACCAGAGCCAAGAGTATAACATTCAGGTAATTCTTACATCCTTTTGTTCCCATCAAAAGGTATTGCAACTAGATAGTCTAATTTATAGAAGTAGGAAAAGACTAATCACAACAAAAATTTTTAACAGGTAGAAATTTAGATGACATCAAATTCAAAGTCCATAAACCACAGTATTTTAGCAGAGAAAGGTTACTAACACACTCTGGTCAGAAACTATGTCAATATATCTCACCTAAGACTTTCTCCAACATAACTCTACATAACAGATTCTTTTGATGCTTGAATGGATGCAAACTACAATAATTATCTTGGCATTTGTGAAGATCATTAGTGAGAAAATAAAACAAGGAATCACTTCCTTCATATAGAAGACTCTCTATTGCTGTCTCATTGCCTGACTATTTTCTACCTTCATTGTGACTCCTAATAAGTGTCTTAGTCTTCTCCTCTTGACTCTTAAAATCTTAAGTGTCAAGAAATCTCAGCTGATTCTAGGAAATAACACCATCCACTGTCACCTTGTTATAACACCATCCACTGTCACCTTGTTTCCTGTTCATCTTTAGGCCAGTTAAAACAGATCTGCTAGGTACTTTGGGGGTTTTTGTGTGGTTTTTTTGTGGGTTTTGTTTGTTTGATTTGTTTTGTTTAAAGGGTTAGAATATGGTTCTATGTCTATATACACAACTACAATAATCATGTTCATTCCTTTAATTCTGAGAGCATGCTTTTAGACTCTCCATTGCCTAGACTCTCTGTTGTTTTTCTTCACCTCATCAGAAAGTGAGTGCTACTTCGCATCAGAAGTCTAAGTCAAAAGTCATATTCTAGCCAACATGAGACTTATATGGCAGGACCTGAGTTAAAGCAGTAACACCAAAATGACATTTTGTGGAGGCCGGGAGGGTGGGGTGTGTGTATGCTTGGCATAGTTGATGTACCTTCTAAGAACACTGTAGAGCTAGAACACCATATATTTGCTCAAAGATCTGGTTTTATATCTATCTTTGCAAACTCATGGCATGTCATTTTAACTGTGGGCTAAACAAACAATTTAAGTGAGGAAAACAAGCATGCATAAAGCTTGCTGCCTTGAGATAAATCCATAACATTTCTGACTCCCTGCAGCAACTCCTCTATAACCACTTTGATGAACAAGCTTGTCTGATTTGTAACCTCCATGAGCTCATGTTAAGGCTTAATAGCTGTCCTAATAGCCTAATCCTCCTTCACAAGTCAGGTGCTTTGTTCAAAGCTCCTTGCAGCAAAGGAGTTTCTTGGATCCTGTGAGTTTTCAATATTCAGCTGCACTGCTTCTTTGGAAAGGGAGCATACTAGCCATGAGGCGTCTCCCATGCAGAGTAAACAATTGCTCACTGATCCTTGCTTTACAGCTCTGAACTTTTTGCGTCAGTCCTTGTCTGTTTGTTTCAGGGGTTGCATCACTAAATGATGCACCAAATGTATGCATTCACTTTAAGGCTAATTGGAACTTAATTGGATAACATTTCCTGTTGCTGACCTTCAACGCCATACATATAAGTCCTTCAATTTTGAAACATAACAGCTTGCATTGTCTACATCACCATATTAAACATTTCATTCCTCAGAAATATGTCTCTAATAGTAATTTGAGACACACAGGCACAAGCAGACCCATAGACCCATTTTAGTAGGTAGCATATTTCCATGTACCAGTCTTCATTTATACTGTTGGTCTTTACTGACTTTTAACTGTGATTAATCTTTTTGTTTGTTTGCTTCATTTTCTATTTTTTATTTTTTATTTTTTTTTTATTTTGACTAACAGAAACAACCCCAAAGAAAACATCTTGAATTGATAACAGAACTTTTACAACTTGAGAATTTATAGATTTGATAAATCAGTCTCACTAGTTTACATGCACAATCTGTACTTGTAATACTGAAGATAAAATAGGTATGTTGCAACATTTAATTCAGAAACTGCATAAGAGGAACAAAAGAAATTTAAATCTTCTTAATTTAAATATATTCTAATTTGTAATTGTTAATTACTTACCAGAATAACAATAAAACTAGCACGTAAATTCAAAGAAACTTTTCTTTTTAAGTTTTCCATGTTCTTTACTATCTCATCAAGGTAAACCCTCAGCTTTATTGGTATGTCATGTTTACTAATTTAGCTCCTGAGTGTAAAACTTTAGAACATGAGCTCTGTTGAAAAGATGGAGGAAGAAGGGAGGAACACCTATTCTTCCTCCTCCTTATAAGAGCAAAAGGAGAATCGTTCAGAGGAATCATTCCAAGGAGGAGCAGGACATCCAGCATTCCCCAGCACAATAAGCAGAAGAACCCCAAGAAGCAGCATGAGCAGGTATCTGGATGACATGTGCATGCTGGCAAGTCCTCTTTTTCCTGCCTGCAGCAGCATGACCGCAGAGTATTGGGTTGGACTTTTTGCCTGCTTAAGGGGATGTAAACTGCCTGAGGTCAGGCAGATTTTGCTGGGCTAGTAAACTTCATCACTTACACACAGGAAACTATTAAGAACATGGTTGTCTTCCTAAGCTTCAGGTTACTATCTGGCACCTACACCATCCGTTCTTCATTTTATGTCATAGTGCAGTAAATATTTGAAGGAATTTGCTTATCTATTCAATAGAAGAGACTTTGTAAAATTTTACAATAACTATCTAGCCGTTTAAAAATCTGAATATTTCTCTTCAGGGATCAAAGCATGGTTGCTTTGTTTAGCTCTTCAGAGATTGTTGGTACCAGTGTGGTGTCTGATAGAGTGCTGTCAAGCCCTGATGACTGTGAAGGGAACTCCTGTTCAACTCAATCTACATCAACCAGTCAATTTGCTGCATAAAACAGAGTGAGATGGGTCATGCTTATCTACAGACTGCTTCTCCACAAGTTTCCCGTCCTGCCCATTGCTCCATTTCTCTTATTAGGACCCTATTGGACAAAGGTGGATGCTCCTACTCTTCCTGATATTACATGAAAAAAAAAAAAAACCAAAACAAAATTATCATGTGCTCCCTGGTCAGGTATCAGCACAGGGAATAACAGTAAGAAGAACAGAGCTCTGCAGGAAACCTTGTTTAGATCACACCAGATATCACCTAAATACTCTGTTTTGCATAAAATACAATACCTCACTGTCTGGGATCCAAATTTAGTCCCGTTTAAAAAAGGAGGAAATTAGAACTTAAAGTGAAGTCCCAGAACTTTCTTTCTTTTAAAATAAGTTAATTTGGACTACTAGATTATATGAAAAAAATCTTAAAATAAACTTTCCTCTTGTTTTATTCTTTGCCTCTTTCTTTTAACTTTGACTCCTCATATTTTTATTTTTTTTAATGTGATAAGAAAGGATAGTACATATTTAGTGAAAGTAACATAAGCCTAACATTTTACTTAAACTGAATGATTTTCTCCCCAAGTATAGATTGGTATTGTTATGGATATTTGATTCTCTGCATATCTCTAGGCTACACTCTTAAAAGTCAACTTAAGATTTGCTCAGTTAGTTCTGCTCAATTTAAAGTAGTCACTTTGGGGGAAGATTGAGGACTGTATAATGGTTACAGTCATGCAATGACAAGAAAAAATGCTACAGAATGTCTTTGGAGGCAATAGTCCACTGTAGACATTCCTGCCCTGTGTGTGTTTACCTCTGTGCCTGTATGTGTGAGTTTGCAAATGTTCTGTTCCATAAAAGCAATGCAAGCATGACTGAGGCATTGTTTTCTGTTGAATTCATATTGCATCCCAGAAAGTTGAGAACATCTACAAAAAGTTTTTGCACTGAGGCCACTGGATACTTCTTGATAAGCTGATCCTAAAAAGCACATATGTTTTTGAAAACACATCAGTTTTCATGTGCGGTTTCCAAAACCAGAAGAAAACCGAATCAGGTGATTCTCATTCAGCAACATTGTAAGGAAGACGACTGTCCAGAGACTTACAGTAAAAGGAAGAAAGTAACAACTATTCCAAGTATATTTACAATTCCAGATTTGCCTGCTCCTTCATTTCCTCTTCCTCCTTTTACTCTTCCTCCTCCTCTACCTTCTTTATTCTTTCTTATTCTTTTTTATTATTTCTTTTTCTTTATTCCTTCTTTCTTCTTCCAATTGTGATCCATCCTAGCCCATGTGAGTAATCGAAGCATGCAATTACTGCTTCAATTGGTAAAGCTCCAAATATACAGCGTTCATGAAGAATTTCCTCTCTTTCTTATTTCCCCTTATGGGATTTTGTCAGTGAAGGCCAGATGTAGAATTATTCAAATGGTTCTGAACACTTTTTCTTCCAGTTCTATTCTTGATGTTCTTGGCCTTCTGTAATGAAGAAGTCCAAGAGCTTAAAGATTAGAAACTAAACAGACGTTAATGAGTTGAAATAAAACATAATGTAAAAATCAATGCTATCAATCCCCTGATAAAGGGTGAGTGTGGCTTTTATCGTTATTTGGTTTTGTTTGGATTTTTTTTATTTGTTTAAAACCTCCCAAGTAATAACATTGGAAACAAATGTAGGATATTTCCATTTTCTAACTGCAGAGTTACACATGGACACATGGAAGTAAAAATAAGGTGGTATTTGGTCAAAGCTCAGCTCTCAGAAACTATATTTAGATTCTCTTCAATGATCCTCTCTTTGGCATCTATTGTGCAAATGGAAGGCAGGATGGAGAAGGCAGCAATATGACCTTTGGAATTATTCTGAATTCAGGTATGGTTCTGAAAGGTTTCAGAAAAGTGTTAAGAGTTACAAAAAACCCCAAAATACCACCAGAGTTCTCACAATACTCTTAAAACCATAGTTGCACTTATGTACAATCATAGTCTCCAAAAGACATGTCTTCCTGCAGATGCTGCAGTGCCAATGGGTAAAATTCTTTGAATTTTCTGTGTGATTTCTTAGTGCAGATTTCAAATATAGAAGTGATTTAGAAGTTTAGAAATCATTGCCTTTCAATGACATTTAGGCTTTTAAGTGTTTAAGTCACCTAAGTACTTCACTGTTGGGTATTTTACAGCTTGTCTTTCATTGAATTGGTTCTTATGTTTGAAAGCAATCTTTAAACTCTACTTTCGAAAGTGAGTTTTCATCTTCAGAAATTCATGTCAGTATCTATGGACTATTCAGATTGATATTTAGTTTTCCATTGACATACATTGGACTACTGATTTCTTCTCTTTCATTTTACTCCTCACTCAGATTCTCTAGAGAAACAAATAAAAATACAGATAAAATATTTGCAAAACATAAGGATATACTCTAAAAGTATGGGAACAATTATATCTGAGAAACAGCACCAACTGCTGAAATTGAAATTTCAATTCTGTTAAAAGGAAGCATCATGTTAAAATTCTTCATCTAGGAAGCATCAACACAGCTAAATGGAGGATAGGCACAGACTATAATGAACATATCAGAAGAAGAAATAATTTGCTCTTCTATTGATTAACAGAATCAGTACTGTGCAATCACCTGTGGGTGATCTTAAAATATAACAAAATACTATGATAATAAAGAAATAACTAATATGCTGTCATTCATTCATCACAGAAAGCTAAAGCTCAAAAGATTTTCTTTATTAAAATACAGTCAGCCAATAAATAAACAAATAAATAAATATTGTTGGACTACTACAGCTGCATTAGGATTATGTTCCCTGCAAAATGGTTGCTAGCTGCCATTAACTGTTGATAAGGAGAAAAAGTGTTTGCTGTTAATGAATAATTATCTGAGCATTGAAAGAAAGAGCATTGAACTACTTCATTTCTCTAGCTGTCTTGCTGTTCTTGGTAGCCAGTTTGGAGCTATCATAAAAATTTCCATTCTGTAAATATTCATCACCTGTAATAGATTGATCTCCTTTGCCAGTGATGGATTTTCCCATAGAAGAATCCATTCCTTGTGGTAGATTTCGCTGGCAGTGGCCTTACATTGAGGCAGTCTTGTGACACAGTCTTATTGCAGGGTTTGCTTCAGCTGACATCTGCCATTTTCACCTTGTTTAGGTCACTGTTTCAAGAAAGTTTGCAGTTGCTATGCTTGGAGTTTGTAACTTTCAGGCAAAGCACACCCATATCCAGGCCCTCTGTACTTAAATGGGATAGAAGGAGGACAATGCATGCTACTTTTATCTGCTTGCATGCCACATCACCTTTATCCTACCATTATCCTGCAGCAGCCATACAAAATGCCACAAGGACAAGTGCTGCTTGGATGGCCACATGTAACTTCCAAAGGTGCACACAAAGTGGACTCTGAAATCCAAACACTGGCACATATTCTTGCTTTACGCAAAGGTTTTGAAGCTTTGAAATAATTACTGTGCAAACTGTAATAAGGTGAGTGGTCAGGTATGCACAACATATGTTTTAGATCAGATTAGGATTGCCAGCTGTGGCTCATTTCCACTGGATTCATATTTTACTTCATACACAAGAGCAGAAGTCCAGTTTTGGAATGGTGGGAGGTGAAAGATAGCCTTTGCGTACTCACATATTTGCATGAAATTTTGTGTGCAGAGATAGAAAAATGACATGTTTAGCGCATTTCTGGAAATCATGCCCAAAAGCTTCTTCTTAAACCTTCCAGAAATTCACAGGACCAGAAAGAAACCCTTTACTGAATCATTAAAGCAGCTGCAATACAACCTTCCACATTTAGAATTTAAATTAAAATCAAAACAATTAGAGAAGAATACTAAAAAACTTTAAGCAGCATCTCCCAGTAAATCATCAATACCTTACAACTGTGAGCCATGATCAAACTAACTGGCCCTGTCTAAAATGAACTGAGAATAAATCTGATTTAAGAAAAACCCCACCTGTAACTTCATGGTGGGTACAGAATTTTAACTATCTTTCAAAGAAATTGCTTTTCAAAATGTTCAGAGGAACAAAAAGAGGTTACATCATTGGTTTCTTATAAAACATAGTAGATAGAAGCCACATCATCTTGTGAAAAATGTGTTAATAAAAATACTTGTGTTTAAGCCTTTTTTTAGAAAGGAATTTTCAATGTAGTATTATCTTTTTTTTTTTTAAATTCAGCATTTTGTGTCTATTTCTTTGTTCACATGAGTCTTCTACAGTGAGTTTGATCCTAGTGATGGACTGTCTGTCTGACAGTTGTGGGAAGTAGGGTCATCTTGCTCATATGTACAGACAGTCTGAAATGAAAAGTGGTCATAGTAGCCTGCCACAGTTCATCCCTCTGAATTGTGGAAAATAAATCTGCAGTTTAAGAAATATTTTTTTTTTTTTTTGTCAATGACTAAGGGGGCTCGATGGTATCCAGCACCTATTTCAACTACAGCAAGTACAGTTCCAGTTGATCAAAAAATCATTAGAAGTGGTTTATATTCCTGCTGACAATTAGAATAGAAAAAAAATAAAGATTGTTTGTTAGGACATTTCTTAGTCAGAAAAAAATTTGCTTCTTACTGTTTAAGAAACCAGGAAGCTCTGTGTCCCTTGGATCAGAAACTTGAAACATGACTAGGCTTCAGCTGGACAGGAAGGCTGATGAAAGTTGAAGAAATATCAGCAACAAACATTTTTTGAATACATGGTATAGATTTGATTAAAAAAGAATAAATCTAAGTTATCTTCCTCAGCCTACTCGAACAGCAGATATTGGCAGAGCCCCAAACCCACTCCTTCTTGTGTAACTGCTGTCCTGAGGTGGACTGCAATCCATAACCAAAGCCTCATCTCTGCCAGGAGTGTAAGCAAACGGGCAAGCACAGTGACTAAGGGGTATCCAGCTAAGGAGAGAAAGTTTTGCAGACTTCACAGAATATTCTGGGTTGGAAGGGACCCACAAAGACTATCAAGTCAAGCTCTTAAGTGAATGGTCCATAGAGGGATCAAACTCATGACCTTGGTGTTATTAGCACCATGCTCTAAGCAACTGAGATAATCTCAGGGTCACTTTTAAATAAAATTAAACATTTATTACAGGAAATAGAATAGACAAAGCAAGAGTAAAACGCTAAACCTAAGGACAAGCAGAAAAGTGAAAGCTCAAAACTGGATCTCTAATCTGTTTCACATCAGTGGTTGGATAAGAAAACGAGCAGAAAACCAAACTGAAAGGGTGCAGGGAAAATTTTGTTAGGTTTTCAATGAAATAGATCAAAACCATTGAAATAGCAATTTATGCCAAACTAAAGAGCATTTTATTTCAGTTCTAAATCATTTGATCTCCTGACCTTATTCTTCTAATAATGACAACTTTTAAAATGGAGTGTGAAGTACTAAGTTGTGTTGATTTCTCAAAATGTTTGATTTCACCACTTTTTTAATGAAGCATTTAATTTTCAAACTGTCAAAACATTTTACTTACATAAAAGTATTTTATTCTGTTTTCAGAATAAAATGTTTTGACATTTTGAAATCTCACCCTTTCTGACAAAAGCATTTTCAGAATTTAATGCTAATTGAGATTTTTAACATCTAACTTCCTCCTTCCCATCCCACCCCCAGAATCCATTTTACAAAGAAGAAGAAAAGTTTCAGGGCTTTCTGAGCAACAAATAAATTGCTCATTAATCACACAGCAGTGATCAAACAGCAGCTTCTGACAAAGAAGAGTAGGGACTCTAGGCTACTCCTGTAACACAGCTGGATTCATGGTAGTTCAGCAGGGCTGCAGGCAAGTGTGCTGTGGTGCCAGAGATGTAACTGAGATGGGAATGGTGGTGCTTGGCTGGTCTTTTGGTGAGTGTGAAGAACCGCTCTCAGCTCACAACACTGCACAGCTCTGTGCACTTCTCAGCAAGCACCAAACCTATGGGAAATGTAAAAATATAAAATCACAGTACAAAACCCATCTGAATTGGTGTTCAAAACAATCTCCTCCTAAGTATCTCACTTGTACAAGGGAAGACATCTAAGAACCTTACTTGAACCTATTGATGCTTAAAATGTTTGTGAAATTTTCCCTTGCAATTGTTTTTGGTTTTATATTTTTATAATTCTGTTGTTCAGAGCTGTGCTTACTTGGAAGTCCCCACTGTGGTTTAACAATCTATGTTCATTGATTGCATCCTTCTGATACTCTGACTGTTTCATTGTGCCCTACATCATCTTGTCTTTCCAAAAAAGAGTCTTATGTTTGTTGTTTGAACTATGTTTTTATATTTATGTAGAGAAATGTGAGGGGAAAGATGTAAAATTGAAGTTTTCAAAGGACTACCATGTGGCTTGTCCAACTTAGGTTGTCCCTCCTCCAACTTCTTACCATTAGTTCCACATAAAACCTCTCTACAGTTCCTATAGTGTTGACTCTGTATTTCCTCTTTCTGATGTATACTAGTTGCTGTCATGTAATAACAACAACAATAATGTTTATTATAATGACAATAATTATTATATTATTGGAAAATATATAAAATTAATAAACAAAGCCTTTAAAGATTCACTATGCAATTAACTCCATTTAAGAATGAATTATTAAGTGGAGCCAGAACAGCCTTGTAAGCCCCTCCATACTCCTTTTTACTTTTGTGCATAAAAAGATAGCATTAAGATCAACAGATACCCTAAGAAAGGGAGAGTGATGGCTCATAACTCCAGAAAAGGAGTCAGGAAATTAATCTCTATTCTTACCAAGAAAAGTCTAAGATGCAGAAAATGAGAAGGACATAGTTATTCTCCCACTGATCACATAGCAGGTTCAACATGCAGTGCCTGTTATATTCCACTCTGAGGCATTGCAAATATTGCATAGGGTGATCAGTGGATGACAAGAGCAGCACAGATGATCTTGTCCCTGTGAATCTAGGCCTGCATGCCCTGCCTTTATTTTTTTTTTTCGCTGAAGCACCGTGCACAACAGACACAGTTAACATAGAATTAATTTGTAATGATTACTTCCATATTTTATAAATTATATGGAGTTGGGTAATATATGGCAACAGTACAGATTACAGAACGCAGTGATGTCTTTACAGAAAAATGTCCTAACATCGCAATTATACTACAGCAAAACAAATTAATGCAAACTGACTCAAATTTTATTTCTCTCTAGTAAATGAATCATAATGCTTTAATGCTCTTAGATAATCTGCAATTAAGTGAACAAAAAAATAAACCTAAAAGACAAGACAGACATGAGAGTGCTCAGGGCAGAAAAGACAGAAAAAGAAGATAGGGAAGATAAATAATAGTCAGAGATCAAACATGGTTCAAAATTTAAGCCAAACAGAACATAAATTGCTGTGCACTTTTCAACTTTTTTTATTTATTTCCTAGAAAATGTTTTATTATACAACCTAACAACAATTAGTATTTACCAAAAAGTGAAACTACTACCTTTTTAAGTATTAAATATAAAAGTAGATCTGAAAGTGTAGTTCAATATCTACAAATTAAGTTGCTCATCACATTCTGTTGTGCTCAGTCTGAGCTTTCTGAATTCTGTGAATTGACTTAAAGTGAATTAGGGTTTCATAAAAATTTTACCCTTTGTAACTCATTAATTACTCAGCATACTCTTAGTAGTCTGTACTGTAGGCAGAAGAAACAAACTAGTCTACAGGAGTGGAATTTAAACAGAATTAAATACACTGCAAGTGATTTAGAATATGGAGACATTATAGTGTTTTGATGTGACCCTGAATAGTGATTGGCAAGCTCAGTGCTGCTGTTTGCTCAGCATGAAAAGAAAAGAGAAGCTTTCAGTGCATTGGCCTCAGTTGTTATCTTCAACCCTCAGAATGCATAAAGAATATAAAGACTATATTGCATGTGGTGTAACACAAAAGCATGGGCATCAAATCTCTTTGCAGATATAAAGTACTCTGTGAGATCTTTTGAAAATATTTTTCAACCATTTCAACCATTCTACAGATAGTTCTGATTCAAGTGAAAAAATTTCTGTGAGGTTTGTAAATTCACTAATATTACACCATTTCCGGCTTAACCAGAAAAGTAGCCTAAGAAGTAAAAATTTTCTCTTTACTCGTATCTTGAACACCAAATTACTTCCATGATAGGACTTTTACTGCACTAGTTATGTGTAGAGGAAGAACAATCATGGTATTTCCCATCTTTCTGTATTGTTATGGACCAGAAGGAAGACTAAACTCCTGCAACAAAGATTCTGCTCCTTAGACTAATGCATGACTGTGGTAGCAGATGCACAGAAAACAAGTGATAATAACAAGAGCTGGTGTACAAGTCCCAGTTCCTGGCTTCCAGCACTGCCACAAAGAAAATAGCAGAATGGCTATGAGAAAGCATTTTTTTCTTTTTATACTTCAGTCACATACATGGAGGTGGTTTTAAAATGCACAAAATATGAAAAAAAAAAGGAAGAAAAATTAATAAGTGAAGCAGTTTCTCTCCCAATGTAGTTATAAATAGTCTTGCGTAAAGTAAACTCAACTCTTGGAGGCAGGAACATATCCTACAGTTTTACTTTTTGGAGTTCTCTGTAGATTTTTCAGCCACGTGGTGACAAAATTAATTCTAAAAAAAAATGTTCTTAATCCAAGTATGTGCTGCATGTTACAAAAATATTCTTCAGGTTTCTGCATATTCTATACTTCAAAAACACTTCACAGCACCAAAATATCATTGAGATCTTAGATTTGATTAACAACTTTCAGTAAAAGAAGTGGCATATGAAATTTTAGGTCCAGAAAATAGCACTTATCATTCTGTAGAGAACAGAATAAGTATTTGCCTTATCTTCTCTCTCGCTTGTATCTTAACTTGGTGAATGCAACCTTTTTTTTTTTTTTTTAAGTTCCATTCTCCTGAAAATTATTCTGAATTGAGAGCTATAATGTGTATTTTTTCTTACAGATTTCTTAGTGTATGTGAGACTGTTGTATATCATAACATAGTGATTGCTTTCCCAGGTGCTAATCTTGTGTAGTGGTACACAGTATACGTCTTTATTTGAAGTCCATGTCTTCAGAAAAAGAAAGACCTGCTAACCATATCAGTGACACAATGCAAATTTTTGCATTAGAAACTATTGCTTACTATCTGGCACCTTCCTAAAGAAGCTTACACCTTCCTAAAGAAATGTCATACTATACCCTTATCTGCATGAGAAGGAGAAAAAGTAAGTCAGCAAGAAAGATGAAGTTTCTTGAATTTCTTTTGTTTGTGGGACAAATACAATTCTTAAGGGAGAAATCAGTTGTTTTCATTTAAAATCCTGAATCATGTCTCCCTGTTCCCCCAACCTTTCATATTAAACTCTGCATAATTACTGATTATATTTCACCAACTGAACTACAAGAGTGAAGAAAATCTTGAGATGAATGAATAAACAGTCAAAATATGTATTATAATATTAACTCCTCCCTCTATTCAATTTGTTATTATGGTAACAAGAGATCCAAAAGTGTTATATACAAGCCACAGTACCAGAATAATACAGTATTTGTGTTTAATGTAAGGAAAAATATTTTACAAGTACCACACAGAAGATTTCATGTGTCCATCCCTTAACTGTAAAGTAACAAATAAGACTGCAACACTCTCTGCATATCTAATTAAAAAAAAAAACCCAAAGAACAATAAACCAACCAAAGAACAAAATCCAGGCTAAAATGTGTTCCATGGTATTATTCAAATAGATCACATCCTGATGGAATGACAAAAATTCTGGAGACAATAGTTTTATCATATGAATGCAGACTTTTGGTATATGTCCAGAAATCTCACTTACCAACGACCTACAAGGATATCCCATGGCAAGGACAAAATTCTAGACTCTTTATGCCATTCTAAACCTGAAGAGGATGAATTGGTTTTATCTCCTGAAGTGGAAAATTTGAAATTTGATTTTTTTTTTTCACCACACAAGCATTCTGAAGTGATTAAACAAAATAAATTAAGTACCATCAAACCTCTGAGTACCATGACACTCTTCTGAAAAACAGGTGAAAATGATGTAAACATGTTTCCTAGCTGAGGAATTACCAAGCTAGAGAAGTTAACCTTTTAAGATATGAGTTAGTTTTATTCCTGTCCCCAAACTCAGTCAAAACACCAGATGACCACAGCAGTATGAATCATTCCAGGATCCTTTATCCCACAAAAATAGTAATACAGCAAAATCTGCTCTGCAGGCAAATTTATGGTAAACTAAAAATGATAATTTAGAGAGAAACAGCATGAGCAATACTGTTCTGGAGTATCAACATAAAAACATCCAATTAACAGAGTGATCCAAGTTATAAATAAAATGAAAAAAACTACTGCAACAGACAGAAAATAGACACCGAAACCTCCAGCTGTGACTTTCTGATAGCATGGAGTACAAGTGAAGAGAGATTCAAGTTACATTATACTTTACACATATAAATTTTGTTTCTTGCTTCTAGCTGATTATGAAGCAATTAGTGCTTTTAATATATCTCATTTAACTCCTGCAGAGGAGGAAAGCTCCAAAAGCTCTCTATAAAGTTTTGATGAGAAACACACTTCACTTTGAAAGTGAAACACAGAAGAACTGTGTTTTCAAAGAAAATGCAAAAGAAAAGGAAGTCTGGTAGAAGCTGATGGTCAATTTACAATTTTGGGTGCCTTACTGTGTCCCTGAAAAAGTCCAGATTCTGACTTGGGATGTGGAAGGAAACATCACTTGCTTCTGATGAACAACTTTTCCTACTAGATGGAAGCTTGTAACAAAATTAAAACCTAAAACCCAATCCATATTTTTGCCTTCATAGATGAAACCTGCATTTACATCCACTGCAGTTTTCCTCATTTGTAGACCAGAGAAGCAAGCCTGCATTCCCAATAGCTTATACCAATTGTCCACAAAGCCTTATGAAAGTTAAAATGAAAACAAAGATAGAAAAAATTTAAAAGTAGGGTTTACATGCTGACTATGGTCATTATCATTCTGAAAAACATCCTGGGCTTGTCTGCAATGGGAAATATAGGTCCCAATACAAAATGAAGTATTCCCACAGAAGAACCCAATACAAAATGAAGTATTCCCACGGAAGAATCTGTATCATAAGAGTTAATCATTCGTGCTGTCAGAGCTAATTGGCATTCTTCTGCCCAACTATAGCAAGGCCATGTTGGCTCCACTATAGTGCAGGGCACCATTAGGACAGCAAGAAAAGTCATTTAGTCAATTAATTGACTATAAGTATTATCATTCTGTTAATGCTGGTTTTAGTCAGTCTTTGCTTGTGAGAGGAGTCATAGGGAGCTGTCATTGTAGATGCCATGGTCAACACTGACACTTCTTTTTGAATCTCTTATATTCATGGTATCTAATGCAGAGCTCAGAATGTGAAGGAAGTAGATATCTAAAAGTCTGCTTGACTCTGACTAATGGTACCTGCCTGGCTTGAATTTGATGGAAAGGTTGGAATTGATCAATGAAGTCAATGACACTGATGTCCATATTCAGTATCCAGAATGATTTCAGGAACAAAGCTTCTTCCTGAACTGGGGCTAATGGGATGATTTTTTTAAATCTTGAAAGACAATTAGGAATCCGATATCCTCTAATTTGCTTAGATCATGTAACAAATTAGCAATATAAGTGAATCAGTCCTAATTTCTTACACCTTAAATACGCACATTTCCTAAATCACTTTCTTTTCCCCCCTATAATCATTGGATATATTTGCCTTTACACTATCTGTTAACTATGTAAGTTACCAGAATGAAGAAGGAATGTAAACTAGGTCAGGAATACTTAAGTTCACTTTGCTTTTCTTTGCTCATATTATTTTAAAGAGTCAGTTCATTTTCTGTTGATTTTTCATGAAAGACTGAGCTGAGAGACCTTTGAAAATGTCTATGACTCACTGAAGGTTTCTTAAGAAGGTTTCCAAGTCCTTCTCTCGTTAAGAGGAATTTTTAAAAATTTGAGGGTTTTTTGGTCCATCATGCAAAATTAGAGGGAAGACAGATCCCAGAAAATGTAAAATAGAGCTCTTTCCCTCTTCCCAGTGTTGAGGGGTTATTTTTTTCACAGTAATTTTATGAAATTATACAGAAGAAAGAATTTACTGTGCAAATAACATATTTTAGAATTTAAATCCAGCAGATGAAGATCATGATAGAACTTGGTTTTGTGTTATCTTTGTAAATGAATACTCATTGATAAAGGATTTTAATGAGGATACTATAGAACCGTAGATTAGTTTGAGTTAAAAGGGACTTCTAAATGCCATCTAGTCCAACTCCACTGCAGTGGTCACAGACACCTTCAACTAAATGAAGTTGCTAAGAAGCCTATCTAAGCTGATCTTGAATATTTCCAGACATGGGGCACCTACCACCTCTCTGAACAACCTATTTCAGGCTCATCTTAAAAAAAAAAAAAAAAATTCTTATAGCTGAGATCTACTCTGTTTTCATTTTAAACCATTACACCTTATCTTATCATTACAGGCCCTGCTAAAAAGTTTGTCCTTATCTTTCTTGTAAGCCCTCTTTAAATATTGTTAGGTCTCAATAAGGTCTCTCCGGAACCTTCTCTTCTCCAGGCTGAACAGTCTCAAATCCCTCAGCCTTTCCTCCTAGCAGAGGTGTTCATCCCTCTGATCATTTTTGCGGTCCTCCTCTGGACTTGCTCCAACAGGTTTATGTTCTT
>VWZF01004382.1:30947-41886 GCA_013396755.1 Sclerurus mexicanus
CTCCAACAGGTTTATGTTCTTTCTGTGCTGAGGACCCCAGAGCTGGATGCAGTGCTTCAGCTGGGGTCTCACCAGAGTAGAGGGGCAGATTCCTCTCCCTTAACCTACTGTCCACGCTGCTTTTGATGCAGCCCAAGATACATTTGGCTTTCTGCAAGTGCACATTGCTGGGTCATGTCCAGTCTCATCCAGCAGCACCCACAAGTCCTTCTTGGCAGACATGCTCTTGATCTGTTCATCCCCCAGCCTGTATGGATATTGTGGGTTGGCCCAACCCAGGTACAACACCTTGCACTTGGCCATGTTGAACCTCATGAATTTTTTCATGAACCCACTTCTCCAGCTTGTCCAGGCCTCTCTAGATAGCCCTTTAAGGCTTGTCAACTGCACTGCTCAACTTGGTGTCATCTGCAAACTTCCCAAAAATGCACTCAATCCCACTGTCTCTGTGATTGATGAAATCGAGTATTCTCTACTAAAGTATCAGATTACTCATATCTTGTTTAGTGTGAATATCCAAAGAAATGAACATAAATGAAGAATGATCTTAAAGCCTGTGGTAATCTAACCAGTTTTTATGGTTGAAAAGATTTCTTTCTTTCTCCAAATGAAATTGAGACCCCTGGTTCTTCAGAGTGATTGTCTGATCTTGGAAAGGAACTAGCTGAACTTGAAAGTTACTCCAATATGTGAAAAGTACCATAGTGTATTGGTTGCTGAGTACTTTTTCTCTAGCCAATTGCACTGGTTTAAAGGTAAATCAGCAGGAGAAATGAAACCAAGCCTGAAAAAGATTGCAAGTCAGAATTGCAATTTAATAAAAAGATCACAACAAGTACAATAATGCAGAGGAAAAATCTGTTTGACCCAAAAAAACCAGATGTACAACCCAGCACCCTAGGGCACAAACAGAATGGAGCCCCTGTGCTGAGCACCACATGGCCCACCCCTTCATACAAAGTAAAAGGAAAGAGAAAACCTATTGCTGAGGTTGAGGTCCACAGTCTGGTCAAGAGTGGCAGTTGCAGTCCTGTTGAGGTCCTGGTTCTCCTCTGGATGCCACAATGGTCCCCAAAGCCCCAAACCCCCAAGGTTGTATATGCTTGGGCTCAGATGGGAGTGCCCAGTACCTCCCCCAGGCCAAGGAGTTTCACAATGGGTGATTTACACTATGAGTCATGGGATACTCCTTGATGGCCCATTAGCAGACACGACCCCTCAGGCTGGGTGTGAAGGTGCTAAGGACTCCCCAGAGGGGAGTTATCACACCTGAGTCATTGATGTGAAGACAGGAAAACTTCCTTATCTCACAGAGTTCCTAAACACCCAGTTTGTAGCCTGAGAGGCCAGGTGTGCCCTGGGCAGCTGCTGCAAACGATCAATTGTTAGCAGTCCATGAGAAAATGACATAGAAGGTGTAGAATACAAAGCCCTGGTCACACCCACAGTGACAAATGTCCTGGCCACTACAACCAGGACACCTATCCTTCCACAAACAAACAGTTCATACACCTCTCACAATCTCGAGGTCTAGAGAGCAAGTAATTTGAGCAGCAGCTCAGAAAAGAAGCCTTAGGGGAGACCTTATTATTCTTTATAACTACCTGAAAGGAGATTATTGAGAGGTGAGAGTTGCTTTCTTCTCCCAGGTAACAAAAGGTAGTACAAGAGGAAATGGCCTCAAGTTACACCAGGAAAGGTATGGACTGAATATTAGAAAAAAAATCTGTAAGGATTTCCAAGCATTGGAACAGTCTGACTCTAGAGGTGTCACTGGAGGTATTTAAGACCCATAGATGTGGCATTCAGGGACATGGTTTAGTGGTTGATTGGCTTGGCACTGCTAGTTTTATGGTTAGACTCAATCATCTCAAGGGTCTTTTCTAAACTAAAGAATTCTATGATTCTATTCTATGCTCTTCTTCCTCACTACTCAGATCAATGTCGTGTTTTTTAAAACGCAGTCAACTAATCCCTGTGCTTTGTTTTTCTGCATGGCCTCTATTACGTACGTTCTCTGGTGAAATCCACAATTTCAACTTCTGACTAAGGCATCTTCCTTTTGTCTGAGATTTTTTTTGCACTCATGTATTCTGGAAAACAGCTACAGAAGACAACTAATCAAGCTTGAATAATAAAGGAATGAGAATTTGGGACTTGGTTTTCTTCCAACTCTTTAACCATTTTTCATTTATTTTGATAATACCTGAGTTTCCTTTTCATAGTCAGTTGAGTAATAATAAAACAACATGTATTTTGTAAATCTTTACTCTACTGTTTCAATTTGGGAACTGTATCAACATACAAATGACATTTTAATCTCATGAGACAGAAATTAATTTGTAAAATCTTAATGTATCAGAACAAGCCACAGTTTTATTTTTGTCTTCTTTTTTTTCTCATTGTAGCTACTGCACAGAGGTATGATACAGCACAATCAATCCAGATATAAGTTGAGACTCTCACAAAGTTGCATATGATCAAATAATTAGACCTGAGTATGTTTTTTTAATTAACTTTGTGATTTATTCTGCTCAATTAGACTTGCTCAAAAATAAATTCTTTAGTTCATTTTGTGTTCTAAACACTACATAAACGTCAAAGGAATAGTTCTCTTCTAGCGGAGTCTGTTGTGAATACCTGCATGCAGCAATACAGAATATATATGAATGTAAGAATACAAACGAATCTTTAGTTATCTTTTTGCTAGAATTTTTTTGAAACTGAAGTTCATAGTACTGCTTTGACGGTTTACATAAATGATCCAATCTGTAGACATAAACAATACCATATTTTAAGGAACTCATTAATCTAGTTGGTTTAGAAACTGTTATAATCAGATCCAACTGATTATGCAATTCAAAATGCAGCTTCAAGTGTTGCAAATACATCAAGCCACATTTTATTTTTGAATGTGAATAGTTATTAAGAGCCTAGGTCTTTTTCCAATTGGCTTTTCTCTAATAGTTAAGTGTAGTGTGCCTCTTTTCAACAGCTCACTAAACGTGCAAAGTAGCTGAATATCCACCTCTGCTCTGTTTTCTTATAGGCAACTGACACTGTGTTGATGCTCTTCTCTATTCTTCTGTTATTGTACAACATAATTAATACTTTCCCCATTTAGAAAGTGCCATTTTGGCACTTTCTTCCCATTTAACATCACCTAGAGAAATTGCCATCAGCACTATTGTCATCTCATTTTGATGACAATAAGGAGATCCATATTGCATTCATGAAAGCAGACAGAACATGTTTGCACTGAATATTAACCATGCTGCATGTGTGAAAAAGCTATGGCAGGTGATACTTGACAACAGAGTCCAGCCAGCCTAACAATCAGACTGGCTCCCGGAGTGCAGGCTCAGCATAAAATCTCACTTCAGGAATCCTTTAATGAAAGATTACACAGAACATGGCTGCAGGCTGACCCAGGTAGGTTCACACACTTAGCCTGACTGCTGTAATAGCAAGGAACTCTGTGTCCTAGAAATTGTCATTTTTACGGACAGAATAATTAAAGAAAGGTGGCAAATGGGCAGTTGGATCCAGAGCAACATAATCTTACACAGATTATACAAATCTATTTTGGTATTCTTCTTTGTTGAAGGAAGAAAGATTCTTTGAAAACTTGACCCTTTAGAATGTCTTTAGCCAAGACTTCTGTGATGTGCTATGTGGGAAATAGTCAAATAAACCATAAAATGTTTAGATTATCCCTAACTGTATAAAATGCTGGTCAAATGGGAAAGGGAACTAGCAGTTTTGGTGAGATCACTCTTCTTCCTTTCTCCCTCTATTTTTGTGGCAAACAACCTCCCTGCAGAGTATCAGTTCAGTACAAATGTAATATTTTCTCAGGTGTTTCTTGTTCTCCCCCCCCTTTTTTTTTTAATTTGTCCTTCTGTTAGTTTAATTTTGAACCAAGATTTTTGCATCTCTGAAGCCAAAATACAATTTTTATTTTTTTAATAAAACCACATTTTATAAAACCCTTGTCTTATTTCACTTAGTGTTCATTTCTAGGGAGATGGCATATTAAACATGCTAGAGATTTGTTAACCAGCTTTTCAACTTTGAAAAAAGTTAACCAGAAGAGGTCTTTTTCTAGGTTAGTATATGTCCAAGGCCCAGCAAAATGATCAGATATGTTGTTTACAGTGCCTCTGCCATGCAGTGAGTCATGTTTTGTGTACATATAAGATAGCAGGTTTGACAGACCTTGAAGAAAGCCCACAAGGTCTTTATGAATGATAAATGTCAGTTTAGGCTATAAAACTTCCAAATGAGCTCTTCTTGCAGGCTTTGCAGTGTGAGCTTTTGCAAAGTTTCTTTGTTTCTTTTAGAGAATGTGTTCAGTGCTGTGTCTGGTGGTGGGAACAAAATTATAAATGTTCTAAATGCAAGATGGTGATTTGAGAAATCAGTCTTCTTGCTATGAGGTTCTGTAACTGTACCTGAGGCTGCTCTCTGTCCTCTGAGACTACATAGTATGAAATCCTGGGGAATAAAATCATCAGCATGGAACATCTTATTCCAACATAGTGCTTTATACATAGTCTGATTTAGACAGAATCCTTCATTTTAGAATCTCAGAGAATTTTAGTAGCAGTAGGTTAGTCTCAGCACACCTGTTGGGAATATTGCATCTATTTCGTAAATTTTGCAAAGGAGAACTGGACAGAAGCAGTGACTTACCTCAAGCGACTGCTGAATAAATGGGAAGAAACAGAAAGAGCAACTAGAAATATCTACTCCTACACTCTGATATCAGGTGCAGCTAACAGCAGACAGAGACTGCATTCACAGTTTTACAATAACTTTTTGAAAGGATTCTGTCTTTTTAACTGGATGCCTTTTTTTAATGAAGAATATTTAGTTCCTTAAGAAAATGGGGTTTTCCATTTAAAAAGCCAAGCCTCTCTATGATGAAAATGTTTCAGCTTTTTATTTTGACTGGAGGAGTGGCAGTTTGGCTACCCCATGTCCCTATTTTCCCGTAGGACTTGTTTTCATGGTTTAATTCTCCCTGCAACACATAGAGTAACCCCAGATTTCAGGGGTGCTCTACTTCTAACTTCTTTTGGTAGGGGACAGTTCTGTGTCATTGATGATGTCATCTGATTTCTGAGAACAGGCATTAACACAATGCCTTAAATCCCTCATATATTTATGGACTGACACCTGTTCTGGTATAGATAGCTTTTGTAACAAAACTTTAAAATCAAGGTAGAAACATTTTATTTTAATAAACATTATTTAGGAAAGGAAATCCACCACTGACAACAACAGCCTTACTTTTCTTTTCTGCTCTCCATTGGTAAATATCTGCTGTGTCTTTTTCAAATCATCACTTTACATGTTCCCACATTTTTATATGAATTGTAGATTTTAAAAAATATAGATTTCAATTTAATCTTTTGCTTTAATTATTCTTGGTCTACTCTTTTCAGACATTCTCCATTTTAATCTTCATTTACACATTATCATAAAATTCAGATTTATTCCCCAGCTCCTCACACTTATTCCACCAAGATTTCATTACCTCTTGTCCTTTCTCTGCACTTCTGATATGACAAATCTTACAGAGAAATACATTTAAAGGCTGCTGCTGTAACATCAGGGAACTCAACTTCTACAAAATTTGACATCTTGACTATTTTGTCAGGTATCACTGGCTTCCAGATTGTTATAGAATTGATTGTTATTAATTTCAAAGTGCCACAGATTTTAGGTTCTGGCACCATCCCTCCTTACTAAAAAAAGTATTCCTATCTGTTCTTTCTGATCTTTCTCACAGCATGCTCTATCTAAGGGAGCCTGATTATGAAATGGATTCAGATTGCTTGACATAAATGAAGCTTTCTGATGAACTGCTAAATCGAGTCAGATATGGTTTATAGGGCTCTCAGTAACAAAGATGCTCCCATTCATTTTGCTGGCATGACCTTATTCCCTTTCAAAAGTATATGTCTACCCATAACAGTGTTGCAGAACGCTTAACTATTGGGGCTTTATTGTAACAGCCTTGGGCAAATCAGGTTCACTTAACACAGCTTCTCATGTACAGGGCACATATATATTGGTTGCCATGTTATCAAATATTCTCTGATTTTCTGTCAAGGCAAATATGCAGTATGAATTATAAACATTACCTTGACCAGCACTCAAGAACAGCACTAAGAGTAATTTCTTGCAATCTGATTACTCCTCATGGCTACAATTATCCTACAACATGTATCCATTTTGTAGCTAGTGTGTCCCCTCCCCTTGTCTAACTAGGAGACCTACCAGAAAATACCATAGCTCCCTCTGTGCTAGGAGGCTTTTAAAAGTTTCTACGGAGGAAATGAGGGCAGATCATAAATTTGCTAAAAACCGTATATTTTTACAAATGCCTTCTCTACATACTTGGTCTCATTTTAACAGCCATATTGTGATCATCATCACCAACAGGGTGATATTGCCCATCAAAGGGCAATATTAGGCAATGTCCTTCTGCCTTCCCTCATGGCTGTAGGAGAGGGACAGGAACAAAGGCATCACTTCCAATTTTAAGGGCAAAAGTCAGTGGAGAGCTGGTCACTGAATGTGTCACAGCATTTCTTATAAGAAGCAGGCAGCCTTAAAAGAGGAACATATATAAATATGACAAGTTGCCGAAGACTGTGGGAAAATTATCCTAAGCTGAAAGGAATGTTTGATGGAAAAAAAAAAAAAAAAGTCAAACACAAACTGGTATGTCCCAATCAGAAGTCTCAAAAGGATGGATGAAAAAGAATCTACCACAGTTTAACCATAGACTGTGAAAAAAAACCCAAAACTGTATGCCCATATGTTCTAAATAATTCATTCTTTTCCAAATATTTTACCCCATTTCCAGTTTTGATTTGGAAAGTTTGTACTGGTAAGAAGAAACTGAGCATATTCACATCTTAGTCCAATGAGGATGCATCTAGGGTCCCTCTAGAGCAGAGCCACAACCTGAAATATCTTCCCAAAACCCAAGAGGCAGAATTGCCCTGGCCTTTCAGCAAAAGAATAAAAGATCAGTTAGAACAGCCAGACTTAATGTCACTTGATTTTTCACTGTGTTTCACTAAACAAAACAGGAACCTAAGTAAAAACTTTACCTTTGCATGCCTGGCAGTGCATTTGTTTTATCTTTAAAATCTGAGCACTGCCTCCTTGGAGGTGAGCACAGAACCATTTGTTAAAAGAAATCTATTGTCTCCAGAGAATTCCAATCTCCACAACACTCTTGCTGTAACATTTTTCCTGCCAGTTTTTTGCAGCATAACACTCATGGATAAGAGTTGGGATACACATGCAAGATGTCTCCATGATTTTTAAGTTCAGGTTCCTGCTGAAAGCCTCTCTCTTAGCCCACCTTTCAACTAACCTGAGTCTACAGCCCTCATTTTAGCAGTTCTGTTTGTGTGTGAAGTGCTCTGAGGCATGCTGTTTGAAAGGTATAATACAGGTGCTGTTGCACTTCATTGTATTATTCAAAAAATGCACAACTAAGGTAGGTACTAGCTGGCTGAACTTCCAATGTTAATTGATCACCATGAGGGAGCTTTGGGGCCTTTTGAATAAACTATGTGTGATTTCCATAGACACATTTATATTAAAATTTTGCCTATGACAGACACTACATGTGGGGGAAAAAAAAATAAAAAAGGAAGAAGGCTGTTGAGTGTTTGAGATTTCCTCAGCTGACATGTCAATACTCAAGTAGCCTAGGGAAAAAGAAGTGAAACTTGTCCATGAGCAGACAATAAATGAAAAATGCACATAAGCACATGAACATATGCATAATGATGTAGAGACATAATGAAGTGTGCTGGAAAAATAATAAAAACGCCATGTGAGATATTCCAGAAAAATTGGATTGCATCTGATACATGAACTAAGATCACAGGGCAATTTCAGCAGTTCCCACACTTGTTCTCTAAGCATTAGTGGTAGCAGAGCTTGTCACTATCTATACATATATGTAGTCATATATGTGTCATACTGTGTAACCCAGTAGGAAATGAGTAGGAAAACAGGATGAAACTGAGAACATAAAAATGAAGCAAATGTCAGGAGTGAAAGTAACCTTAAAATTCAGGTCTGTTAAACTGCAAAGGTTTTCCTTCGGGAAGCAGTAAAAATATAATCACTTCCCTTATTTAAAACTGGATCAGAAAAATCTACAGAGCTACATTCTGCTCCAGTATTGCGAATATAATTCTGGCTTTGAAACTCTGTATTTTCCTTTGCACTGATACAAGCTAAAGAAGAATCTGCCTTCTTGGGAATAATTTATTTTAGCAGGGATTAGTCAGAAGAGAGAATATGCAATCCACCAGGTCTTTTCTCATTGTCAATACTAATAGGGTAATCTTCAGATGGGATTGAGTCTCTGAAAATAAACAGATTTGCCCATGCATCTTAAGTTGATTTCCTAGGGGTGTTTGGGAGCATAGGTGGCATGATCTATTATATCAGCAAAAATATGGCATTTTCAAATAACATTCAAATTGTCAGTGAAAATTGATACAATTTTGAATCATTTGGCACTGGCCTGAAAGTTCCTAAGTCATATTCCTATGTTTGTGATTAGAATGGTCTTGAGAACATGAAATAAATCCAATTTACTTTTCTTCCTTATTTGTTTGTATTTGTTGATTTTTCCCAAGAATTAGGTTTTATTGTCAATCAAAATTTGTTAGTACATCTAATTGCAGGTTAGCATCTTGCAGACCTTTTTATAAGTACAGCAATGATTTTTAATTTATTAATTTTAATATGCACTGGCTTCCTCTCTTCTATTAAGGGGAGTCCTTATTTATGTAAAACAAAGTTTCACAGAGTGTAAGAGAATCCATTCACAGAGGATAAATGGTCTTCACTTGTTTTATTTTCTGGACAGATGTTTTTGTTTCAATGGCAATATAGCAGTTGAGCATTTAAACCTCTTTTGAAAATTAGACTGAAATTGTATATTATAGCTCTTTTTTTTTTTTCCATGTCCTGTGATAAAGACAGTTTGGTGTCAACTTGGGGATGGAGAGGATATCAAACAATTGTAATCATCTTTGTTTAGTTAAGCTCTATTTACTGGATATATGTTTCTATCCTGTGGGCTACTATATATGGTCTCATGCTAGATTCCTGGGTGAGCTTCTCTGACAAACTTTAGGTACCTCACATCTTTGTACCAACCTATCTCCAGCTTATTTTCATTTTGTACCAACTTGCACTAAGCATCACACTTTTTACTAACTGAGAACACCTTTAAATCCCACCTCTACAATATATCTAATTTTTTAAAAAAATAAATTATTAATTGTAAGTATTCATTACTGATAAATTGTTCAGTTTTCTGCCTCTTGGTGTCTATTGAACCAGTGCCATTTGATAAACACAAGTACCTCTGGCTACAGTGAGATATCTCACATTGCACAGAAAGATCTGGCTCACCAGGTGTGAAACTTGTGGGGATCAGCAGTGTTACTTAGCATTTCCTGGAAGTGGGTGCACTGGGTGGGGACCCCATACAGGTACAAAATAGTATAAAGGTGTTTTAAAATTTAAAGTAACAAAATATTTCAGTTTATACTGTTGAAACTATTATTACAAATGCTATTGTTATGCAAGATATTTTTTGTCACCACTGTCTTAGTTTAAGGGGAGAACTAAGATATCTATGTTGACCAAGAAAAAAAATAATCCCTCTCCCTTTAAATTTAGAAAAGAAAACAAAACTTTAATTAGGGAATATGTATATATATATGGAAAAAGATAACAGTTCTCAATCACAATACATTTATATGTATCTCCAGGGAAAAAAAAAAACAAAACCAAACCCCAAGAGCTTCCTCCTTCCCAAATGACAAGGTAAACAGTTAAAGGGTCTTTTAGCTATTCCCAAAAAGGACTGCAATTGTATCTAAGGACAGCAGGAGGCGATGTCGCGCCTCAGCTGCTGGTCTCTCTCTCTCTCCCAGGGGATGCAGTTATAGTTACGGGCAGCAGGAGGTGATGTCACGCCTGGCCGGCTGGCCTGTTTCTCCCTTGTAGATCACCAAGCCGGCGACAGTGATGTTGGTGGCTAGAACAGCAGCAGGAGATCTATCTCAGAAATAGAGGAACAAGAGCAAGGTGCTCTCTCTCTCTCCTCTCCCAGACAGCTCCCGCAACGTCCACAGATGACCAATAAAACAGAAGAGTCAGGGATGAGAAGGCAAAAAGTCCCAGCTATCCAGTAAATTTCGGACACCGGTGTGTCTCTGCCCCACTCCCTCCGCCGATCGCTGCAGCAGCTGACCTCGCTGACCTGCGCAGGAAGAACGAGCCGTGACCCTTGCCACTTCCCCCCCCTTCCCAACCTGGGGAGAGAGCAGAACAAAAAAAGCTCCTAGGCAAGTGATCAGCGCCACCACATGAATATACAGTTTGCCCTTTGTTATCCAGCCTCTACAGACTAAGGCATTGCCCCCAAGCCTCTAGGAAGGAATTCCAATGAGTATTGAAACTATAACAACCACAAATTTGTTTATGGGAAGGTCTCCTCTGTGCAGGTGTATTGAATGCCCAGTGATTCCTAACTGTCCATTTAGGAATGAATAAGACCAAATAAAGCTGGTTTTGAAGCAGCAGAGGCCACAGTGAGACGACAACCTTATCTCCCCTCTGGTTTTTGTTTTTGTTTTTTGTATTAACTGGAAACAGAAAGTATGCAGCATCTTTCAGGGCACAAGTCATGTCTCTACTGAGGACAGTAACACCTTTTGCTGTCACAGTGGCTTTAGACTCCATTTTAGAAAAGAAAAAAAGGTAGTTTAGAGACTGAAAGTTTATTTAGTTCTTTCCCTTTTCCCAAAAATAAACACAATCACACCCATGTCACATATCTTGTGCTGCGACAGATTTCTAATTTGGGGGGGGGGGG
>VWZF01004382.1:41891-82384 GCA_013396755.1 Sclerurus mexicanus
GGGGGTAATAATTATTTCAAATGATTATTTGAGATTTATGTACAGGTGTGTGTGTTTTTAAAAAGCCATCTGCTCTGGAAGGATACTGAGGGAATGACAAAGGAGGTATATACTTTGCAACATAACTGTGAGTGTAGTAGTGTTTGATTTGCTTACCATGCTTCAAAACTGTAGAGCGCAACTGCTGCATGTGGTTGACAAGGGCTCTGTTCCCTCCTATCATTAAATCTATATATTGCATTAATTTCAGAATTATTTAAATTTATCATATTATTGTGGAATTTGGCATAATTTAAATACTGTTCAGATAGCATTATTTGAATAAAGGTGTACATAGACTGTTCAAAATCTATAAATGCATCATAATTGGGTCGGCAAGGCTAGTGCTCAATGTCTGTGCTTGTAGCTAAATGGCAAATCTCAAAACCTAGGGCTGTTGCTCTTTGGTATGCCCTTATGAGGGCACAGTGCAGTGGCTTCAGTCCTCTCTTCACAGTTGTCTTTTCCTGAGACTTGCAGGCTACATAGCAGCACTGTTTGTTGCTAGAACTAAACAAGAAGGTGCTATATTCTTCTCAAACTCTGTAATTACTCTGCCCTCAGAGATTATTCTGGATCCTATTTCTGAAGGATTTAGTCTTAATTGCAGTTATAATGAATTTGTGAGCTAAGTGAGCTCACAGTGCAAACTGAGATAAACACAAAAAATATATTCCTGGCCAAATAGGCTTGATTTTATGTGAGGACAGTAAGAAACAGAACACAGAACAGGTACATTGACTTTCATAAATTACAAAGTCAGTGTGATCATAGTCAGTCTGGAGAATTCATACCACTTTGCACAGGACTGAATAACCTTATAAGTTTCAGAACAATAAAGACTTAAACACTACACCTTCTCAGTGCTCCTCTTCATCCTTTTATGAGAGTTCACCTCCTAATCCCAAATGCCTTCTCCAGAATTTCATGTCTGTTATTAATTGCATAAAATAGAGAAAGTATCTCTGTTAGGAGGCAAGGTATTACCATTATAAAGCTGAGAAATATGAACTGTTTGAATCAGTATCCAGACTAATTCCAAACAGAACATCTTTTGAGGTTTTCCCATTTAATTTCTCGGGGATCTCCCTTCTTATGGGTAGCCTGCCTTTATTTGTCTTCCCTTAATTAATTTTCCTCTATGGTGTGTTGCTAAGCATTTTTGGAGTTTGGCATTTACGTTTTCCCATGTTTTCAGGTAGAAGAAATTTGCGGCACATTAAAGTTTTTGACAGGAGCAGAGAAACAGCCTGCAGAATATGCTGACCAGAAAAGCCCAAATGTGGTGTGTGTCAATTTTCAATCTTTCTTCCCTTTTAGCTGTAAAGGAACCTTCTCAACTATACTAATTACATTATCATTTTGATACAAGCTTCATTAAAGCACTTTTAGCCCTATTGCCTGGAGTTCAGAGGATTCATTCTTTTTTAAATGATCCAAGAGAGAGAAAGAAAATCAGATGAGAGATTGTGCGTGATTTTATCTACTGTGTTGCACAGCGACAAGAACGCCAATCCACATAGAATACAATGTTTCTGGTGGGAATTCAGGCTATACTGGAACTTTTCTCCCTTGCACCTCCACATACCTTAGGTTAGGCACTTTCTGTTCCTGAAGTGCTGTTTTGATGATGATTAGCACCTCTACCCACCCTTAGGAGACCCTGCTAGGTTTATGAGATTATGGGGTGAACCAGAGTACAAGAGCGGAACCTGGGCAGTGGGAGACATGAAGAGGACCCACATCTGCGAACCTTTGTCTCCTTGGGCTGTCAGTAATTATTGAGGTATTTTTGACTTGGGTGCTGCTATTTCATTTTCTTGGTGAATACAATTCCCTATGTTGGCAAGCTATCCTAATGCAGTTTTTCTGGTTAAAAGCAGCAGATATATTTGCAATTCTAAGCACAAATTTCTGCTTTGAAGTTGGCTTAGACTTTTATAAAATGCAAGGAAACTTCTTTGAAACTCTGTGGGGAAGGAGGAACTTCAGAATTTATTACACTGTTTTACTTCTTTTTGTTCCTCAGCAGCTTGCCACACTCTTTTATTTTGCTGGACCTGACTATTCACTTGGCATGCCCACAAGCCAGCTGAAGCCATTTCTGTGATCTTAACTGCACACAACCTACCCATATAGGACTTTCTCTTGCTCTCTTTAGCCTGTCTTGTCCTGTGGTAGGGCATGTAAAAATCTTCTTGCTTATCTGTAAATGAGAAAACAAATAAATCATTTATCCTGAATTATCAGTCTTGCCAAAATTATCCAGCCATCAGCTGCACCTCAATTTGACAGCTCTGATGTGTGGGACTCAGTCCTAGTGTTCCTGGCACCTCCTGGCACCTCAGTACAGTGCCGTTTCTAAATGGTGTCAGCGATGAGAAAAAAAGAGCACCGTTTTCAGATCTGAACTGGCTTCCGATAATCTCTTGAGCAAAAGAACAGTTTAACCTGTCAAGATGTGAACACTTTGGTAAGCAGACACCTGAGAGATGAAATTTACGAACACTGCAACAGGTGAGAATACTTTGAACGCTGTGGGTGGTGGATGCCCAGCACAAACACAAGGAAGCCACCAGTTTCTGCAAAGGCTCTTCCACTCTGCAGTTTGTCACCTCAGCTATCTGCTAGAGCTTGTACTTATTCACTTTCCAGATATACTGCCAGTCCACTGGGTTCAAAATTCCCTAAAGCTATTATTTACTATAAATACTATAAAAGCTATGTTACTGACTCTATGTTGATGTCGGGGTCCGGTCCCTTAATTATAGGTCTTGGAGAAAGAAACAGTTGAACAATGACAAGGACAACCACACTCAAGCCAATCTGTGGATAGAGGAGCGCCCAAATATAGATTAAGGATCTTGTTTGGTTCTACTGGTTTCATAGATAGTTTATATCTGTGTTAGAATAGTAATAATTCCGTTTTAAAATTTCAATTGTTCTGATTGGTTAATTGTACCCCAGTTCTTCCCCGGTTACCCTCTTACCATTGGTCGTTGTTTTCCCGGTTCCCTATTGGCTGGCCTGTGGTGCATTGCAGCTGCACCATATATGGCTAGCCTCTCCCTTGTTCCTCCCCTAGTTTTCCTTATTTGCGGAAGCCCTTCCCCTTTTTCCCTTGTTTGACTCAGACCTGTTCGACTCCTCCCTAAACTCCACCCCTTTTTCTAGTCCCTTCCATCCATCCCTTATATAAGCCGGTGTTCCCTCAAATAAATAGCCATTTTGCACCCTTCCTAGCAGAGTGGCTCATAATTCTTCCTTTTCAGGTCTGCGTCATGTTGGCTTCAGTTATTTTGTAATATTTACATGTGAGGATGGCACCAATGCAGGTGATTTACATCCAGCCTATTTAAATGTGACTAAAAAACACCCTGCACAGATGTCAGTTAAAAAAACCCCTTTCACTAATAACAAAAATAAATTTTAGTGAGTTCCTGAGTGTTTTAAATATTGCAAACCAATACTGCTAGGTTTTATTCCAGTATAATTTACTATTTTTTTTAACTACATTCAAGGATTTTTTTTGTTAGGAAATTACAAGGAAAATTATTTTGCCGTGTTTTAAGGCTACTTTCTTTTGCTTTATTATAACTATGTTAAATGTTAACTTTTGCATTTGACATATGCAGGTTTTTAATCTGGACACTTCTGTCATTGGAATTTACTATGATCCCTAGTTATGGAGAACAGTTTGAGGATAAGAGCTTTTAGTGAAACATAACAAAGCAGATAGGATAAAAAAATCAGTCAAAGAGGATTGTCTCACAACAACACAAGTGTTTTTCAGTAAATACCAAAACCAACATCTGCTGTTCTCTTTAAGATTGTGAAAATTTCATTTGATTAAGATCTGAGTATCAAATTACTTTTAGAATACTTAAAAACTAATTTCCAGCTTATATGTGTCTGTTTTGTGGCATAATTTATGACTATCTTTTCAGATATGGTGATTTTTATTAAGATAATTTTTCAATTTCGTTCCTTTTATGAAAAAAGGAAAGGTACTGAGTGATTACACACAGATTTATTTATTTCCTCTTACATCTTCTCTCTCCTACCATAAACACAATATAAAGTAAATAGATCCATACTCTGTAATACTTCTATACAGAAACCTAAAATTATAAAAAATCATATGATTTAGAGAATCAAAATACTCAATAACGTAACAATCATTGAGAATCAATCATGCCTGAGCGTCCTCATACATGATACTAAAGAAGTTAATTTGTTTGTTTTTCTCCTACCTCATTTCAAATCAGGAAGTTAAAGGTGAGAAAAAGTTTCAGAGAAGATGAAAATCAGTTCCTCTTGTGGGTCTGAAAGAGGAGATTCACACCACAGACAGAAATCCCAAATCCTCCAATGGTGGCTGAATGCAGAAGGAAGGATGCACACAATTTACTACTCCTGTAGGAAGGAACCAAAAGATGCACTGAACCCTCTATCTGGTTTTAACCTCTTTTAGCAGCAATCTAGCCCCACTGAGAAGCTTGCCAATGCCTTTTTTTTTCCTGCAGTCATTGGTAGATTCTCATGGATGGCAGAGAGCCTTTAGTATTCCCGGGCATGTACAAAAACCCATAAAGTTCTACATATATATAACTGTGTATATGCATGCATATAAACTATTTGCAGCAGCTATCACAAGGTTATCTTGAGATCAGGGTGTGATGGGGCATCAATACTTCATTCTTTTGCAATTTGATTGCATTGTGGTTACTAGAGTCGCTGCCCTTTGGACTTCTTTCAAATTGTTTCAGCATGTGCATTCTCTGATCTCAAGCCAATAAAAATTCCAGAATTTTACTGTTTGACTCCTTCGCTCTCCAATGATGTCTGACTTTACTTTCATTCCCCTAATGTTAAGATATCAACAAGAAATGCAAGTATCTGAGTCATCATAGCAAAGTCACTGGGTTATTATCTAGTGGTAAATGGCCATAAGTACATTTTCAGTCTCTCTAAAACCATCTCAGGTTAAACCACTATGATGGTAAACACTGATGAGTAACAACATGGGAGACCCAAAGAGAGTAGCTGGTGGCTTTTCTCCTATTGTTTTTCAAAGCATTCAGTTTAGGAGTTTCTATATGGCTGCCATGTTTCCTTTTCCTAAAGCTTCTTCACCCTCATCAAACAATGTAACAACCATTAGTCAACATACCCTACCATTTTCTGACACTGTTCACATACACCACTGATAAACATTACTGAGTACCAGATCTGGAGAATTTAGTTCCTCGAAGTCCACCACATAAGACACTGAGAATGCATCTTTCAACTGAATATTGTCTTCACCAAGACAGGTGTCTCACAGCTTGCCTTTTGATGCATGTAAGAGTGTATTTGTTCCCAAAGATAGCATAAGACGTATGCTACTGTCTGAAAGCAGAATGTATATTAAAGTACTTTGAGTAGTAAAAAGTAATTGTTAGTGTCCAGACAGTTTTATGTTCAGTATGTAAAGGAAAAGGCTGTGAAGGGAGAAATACAGTAGTGTAGATAATGTTTTCACTGTTAGCATGTGTGAACATGTGATTTCTTATGGTATGTTTAAGGGTAGGATCTGGTAGGGCAATTATTCTTGCAAATTGCTGCTCATACATTTATTAAGTAGTAAGTCTTATGTTTGCCTTCTGTTGTATGCAAAGTTACATTTCATTGCACTGAGTTTTGGGAACACAGATTGAATTATAAACTAAAAGAAAATCACCCGGTGGCATGTATACAATTAGAAGACTGCTAAAAATTAGCACAGGCATCATATTCCTTTGCTGTAAAAGAAAGAAAGTATCAAATCTCTCACTTTCTTACAGCTTTGACCCAACCGCTACCTTGTTATATACACAGCTGCTAGGGTTCAATAGTCAGATTTACAGATGGTTTTCCACTGATCTTTTGCATAACATTTCTGTTTCAGGTGTTTTAGACAATTCTTCTTTTTGTTCTTAAACTTAGAAATATGTTTTGCAACTGGGTTATTACATCTTGACAGAAGTATATGAACTAAAGATATTGTAACTAACACTGCTGTAAAATAAGAACACAATGCTCAAAAAATGATTTGAATTTACAGATTTTTTTTTTAATTTTTCAGCAGATTCCAAGGAGAGGAGCATAGAACAGCCACCTTTATTTTTTTTTTTTCTGACAACTGAACAAAAATGTCATTGGATGTGTTGGATGGCTTTTCTGAACTAAATTTGCATTGCAATATGCAGAGGAGAAGGAGATACTTTAAAATTATACAGCTGGCGTATTTTTACATACAGAAAGGTCTGTAAACAAAACTGGGTTTATGTTATTTTCCTTCTACACTGACCATTACCTTCCATGTACTGAGAGTATGTTTTCAAACAGTAGTAGCATACTTTTGTCTGTCTCTGTAAATGTATATGAATGTAATATTTTATTTCTGTATCTGAATTGTGACAGCCCTTGGCTTTCAATCCAATTAACTGAGTCATACTGTTATAAAACACCAAGAGAAAAAAATATAAGCCCCATAAGCTCAGAAATAACAGGATTGCACTCTTTTTCTTTGAAGGGCGCACTTTTCTTTCAACTGTATTACTTCCTCAATATTTTATAGGTTCAAAATGAAAGAAAAAAATTGATTTTGAATTCCACCAGATGGTATCTTTAAGAAGAGATACGTACATATAGCTTATAGCAGTTTTTCAGAGATATGTGCCCTGTGTGTAAGGATTGAACAGACAAATACTCATTTTACTTATCCTAACCATATGGTCGCTTTTTATGGAATAAGAGAAAGAAACTAAAACTTGTGCTCTTATGTGTCATTTAGGCAAAACCAGAGAGAGTTATTGAGTATCAGTTGGTATGCAGACAAACCTAACAAGAGCATCCAAGAATTATGTAAAAATTCTCTTTCTGGAAGTGAGGACGGTGGTCTGGGAAATGCAAGTTTCTTTCAAAACCTTTAATCACATCAAGTGTTCAAAATCAGAACTATTCAGATCTACTTACTCCTGAGGGAAGCCCTATGCATTGCCAAGAACAGAATATGTGAGTGGGCAAGGATGTTTGGAAGCTTAGTTAGTTTTCCTTTATGTAAAGTTCTACCTAATTACATGGAGCAATTTAGGTTTGGACAGATCCTGCAATCTGCAAGAGATGTACCTCAAAATAGGGATGGTCTGTGGAAATTCATAACTAAATGACTGAATGTGAAACAGAAATTTCACCTCAGAAAAGGCAGATTTTGAGAAGAGCAGAATGGGTGAAAAAAAAACCAAACCAAAATCAACAGGGCATTAATGGATTTGGATGAATGATGAAAAGCAAAGAACAAGCTAGCAGAAGGGTGCAGGTCAGGAGAAATTCAGCATGTATAGTGCAATCCAGTCAATTGTAGCTACTTATTTCAATAATCATAAAAGATGTTTTGAGATGTTCAGTGGGAGCACAGAAACATGCATCACTGACCAAATACATTGCTCTCACCTGAGTAGAAAGAAACACCGTAAGCGGCTGATTGTTAGTCTGATGTTTGTAAAGCCTGAGTCATGCTTTGTTCATCTTTGTAGTTTTCCTTGACAATAATTATCCTTCCCTTGAATCAATTGGCTATTAAATATTGTTCATAACTAAAAGGATAATATTTCATTTAAAAATTGTGGTTTTGAATGGAATCATTAGTAACCTGTTTTTAGAAGGAAGCACAGCAAGGATTTCCCTAAAAGGTCCTGGACTTTTTTCATTCCTTCAGCACTTCAACATTTGCTGGTTTTATCATTTTGTGCAATATTTTTAGTACACACAGAGAAAGATGAGATTTGTTGTTGGTTCATTCCTCCTAATGACAGCTTCTGAAGGATCTCTTCTGATATAAATCCATAAAGTAAATGTGGCAACAAAATGAGCACTACTGACAAGAGTTCTCTGGTATAAAAATAAGGTATTTGGAAGAAAGAAATAACAGCTGAGAAGAGTGAGAGACTAAAGGTCTCTCAGTACCACTTGAGCTGACTTGGCATATTGTGTCATGAGCTTTTAAAGTAGAAACCATATGTATTTGAGTAGAGAAAGGCAGTTTGTGGACTCAGCTTCATTCGAGATTGAAATGTGCTTTCAAAACCATCATGATAGTGTTTAAAAATAAAGCAATACTAGAGATGAAAGAAGTTTCTTCAGCCACTTAATAATGAATTCTATAGAGGCATGTCACATGGTTATTCTGAAGTTCTTTACAAAACATGAAATCCAGACTTTTCTTTCACATGCCTTTCTGGACTGAAAAGTTAAAATAACAATTGTGTAATAAAATTAATCTGGGAAGAACATTTTATCTTTGATGCCTACTTCCTGTAGATGTACTAAACATTTTACTAGTAAACTTTGCTCCTCATCTCTTAGATCTATGGTGCTATAGTACAGCCAAAAATGGAGGAGAAGAGGCTAAACCGACATAAGCTCTTTGAGAATTTCACAATATTACCTTGTATGGACTGTATTAAGTATTTCTCTAGGACTTGTCTTGTTTCTGCAACTGTTCTCTGTAATAATTTCAATGTGTCATAGCTTTGCAGTTGCTCTTTAAAGAAGAAGAATAGCTTCAGGATTTATTTGCCAGATATAGATTATATTGCTGATTCACTTCTTTGTAATAATTGGCCTCTGCTATTTCCATTTATATGAGGCATTTAAAATTGCAAGCTGTTATGAACAAATACTTAACTTTTAAGGTAAGAGGCTCTGGACTCTACAGATGATAACAATGTGAACATAAAAATGCCAAATTTGATCATAGATTTCTGCTTGTATTCACGTCCTTTGAGTCTTGCAATCACTGAACAGCAGTGGATGCTTCTGATTCAGCAAGATTTGAATGACTGACCTCGTGGTCTACGTGGGAAATGCTCTGACACCTATGACCTTAGACAATAAGTATATTTTAAGTATATGGAGATACATGTTCACCTAGGAATTAATAATGGGAATTCCAGTTTGGTATTCCCAGGTACTTTGTGCACTAAAAGTTATTTCTGAGTCACTATTTTGCATGGTGTATGAGCAAACTGCTAGAAGGCACTTATAATTGAAAAGTGGAGATAACTATCATGCTTTTGTGAGTAAAATGCAATATTTCAATCTCTCATGCACCTCAACAATCTTTTGGTTTACATCCATATCTGCAGTGCACAAAACAGTGGCAGAGGGCATTGAATTTTCTTTTTCTGTAGTAAAAAACATCATGAAATACTATTGATGTTGATGCACAGCTACTGGAAAAAAAAAAAGGCATTTTTTGGAAGGAACATTGTTGGATTTTTTTTCAATGACACACAATGATTTTCCAGACTGCAGTGTGCTGGAACAAACCTGAGTATTCATCTACATGTATGTGTAGTGGGTGTTTGAGCAGGGCCAGGATGGATATCTCTTCACTGTGGTGACCAGCAGGCTGGTCAGTAGCTCTACTCCATGAAAAAAACCCAAAAAATAAAAATAAAAAAATTATACTTTTCACCACAAAGCCATAACTTCTTGAGCCAGCTTGTTTTAGCCTGTGTCTGCTTGCAGATGATTTTCAATATAGCTTAATAGAAATGCAGTTCTCACGTATTTTAATGAATGAAAACCTTCTTAAAATTAGAGACATAAATACGTAAAATAGACCAAATATAAATACTGCCAACCTTCACATAAATGTACAAGCATAAGTAACTCAAATCTGGAGATCTGAAGAGTCACTCAACCAGAGGCAGTTATTATTAAAACAAATTAGAATATAACATATTTAGTCTTCAGAGTACGTTTCCTTCATTTATTTTGAGTACCCTTCGTCCCTAGGCTATTATTGCTGTTGAAAAGCTAAGAAAAATGAAGGAAATTATGTCTTTTTTGCAATAATCCAACACCAATGAGCTTTGATAGACTGTGAAAGGTAAATTTTGCAACAGTAATTTGGTCATATAGCAGACATACTTTTTGTCCTAATTTAAATGTAGCCATTGTCTTACCACAATTTAATATTCTGTGGGATATTCTGCTAGACTGTGGGAGTCAGGCCTGTTTAGTCCAGAGAAGAGAAGACTGAGAGGACCTCATTAATGCATACAAATATCTCAAAGGTGGGTGCCAAGAGAATGGTACCAGAGTCTTTTCAATGGTGCCCAGAGACAGGATGAGAAGTAATGACTATTAACTAAACCACAAGAAGTTCTACCTGAACATGAGGAAGAACTGTTTTACATTAAGGCTGGAGGACCACTGGCACAGGCTGCCCAGGGAAGGCATGGAGTTTCCTTTTCTGGAGACCTTCAAAATCCACCTAGACACATGCCTGTGTAACCCAGTCTAGGTGACTCGGCCTTGGCAGGAGTATGGGACTGGATGACTTGCAGAGGTCTCTTCCAACCCTAACAGTTCTGTGATTCATACATATACAAAATGTAATGGAGCACAAACTAGTTAATTTTGTCAGAGAACTTCATTTTTCTCATTTTAATTCTCAAAATCTTAAATTGCAGTAACAGTTCTTGTCTTGATTTAAAGCATAAAATAAATTAAAGAACCAGCCAGCTTAAATAATAGAAGAAAAGATAAAACTTATAATCTGGTTATGTGAATTTAAAAGCTGCATAAAATGTTCTTAAGACGAATGAGCTAATGTTCCTTTCATAGATAACATTGCTGCTGAAAACAAAGAACATGTTTAATAATCCAGCTTCCAGTTCCCAAGTAACTTTAAACACCCGTTTACTTCAGGGAATATTTTGCTATTTTACAGCTGGTCCAGAAACCATGGAAACCACTGACATCAGTAAGTTCTGACTCTTTAATTTTGTTGTGTCTTGTTTTTTGGTCTCAGTTCTACAAATTTCACCATGTGGATGGCTGAAGCTATCTGCTTGTGTGAAGCACCAGTGAACACAGTGGGCCTCAGCAATGCATCAGCTTCTGTGAAACATGTCTTTTATACAGTATTTTCAAAGGATGATTGAAATATTAGAAGTGTCATCCTTCTTGCTCACAACGTGAATTCACACACAACAGGAATATATTATTGGTTTTGTAGGGAAACATACCACAGGGGTTTGTTCTTATTTTAGTGCTATATACACACATGAGGAAATGAACAGCTATAGTCTGGACAAAGATTTGGTTTGCAAGCAAATTAGCGATGTGCTGGCAACTCTTTCAAATAACTAGCACATCATGTGGCTGGTGTGATTAATGTTCAGAATATATTATATCCCAAGGTATGCATTGGAACAACAATAAATTTCATAGGCCTTTTTTTTTCTTTTGTAATTTTGTAATGGAAATACACATTTCTATAGAAAATTTCCTGCAATTTACAGTGGTCATTCATTAAAAAATACTGACAACAGGATAAAGGTCAAATGTGATTCATATTTAGATCTGTGCTTAGTTTTAAAACATATAAACTAAACAATTAAAAAAAAGTTTATACAGGAATTAGACTGACAACTTCATAATAGGAAAAGAAGTAATGGGTCCAAATTGAAGGAGAGAAAATTTAAGTTAGACATTAGGAAGAAATTTTTCACTATAAGGGTGGGTTAGACACTGGAATAGGTTGCCCAGAAGGGTTGTGGATGCCCCAACGCTGGCAATGTTCAAGTCAGGTTGGATAAGGCCCTGAACAATATGGTCTGGTGGGAGATGACCCTGCCCATGGCAGGGGGTAGTTAAGACTAGATGGTCTTTAAGGTCTATTACAACCCCTTAACATTCTATGATTTTATGATTCTATGTGACTACCTAGTTTGTCTAAAAGACCCCCGTCCACCTAATTAGTGCTAATAGAAACTGTCTCAAATTATTTTAGACTACAGAGATTATTCTTATCAAGAAAATAATCCATGCTTTATCATTTATGCATATCACTTAACATAATAGTGCCTGTCAAAGGCAAAGACACAGACCTGCCCATTTATTAGTGCATTAAATAATTGAAACACCATCTGCTCTGTTTTGTCTTGGCCAGCTTCTTTTTTCCCAATGTCCATTCTTTTAGTTTTTTCTTTGTCATTTTGTCTGATTTAATTCCCACTGACATCAATAGAAAAAACCTTACTGACTTCTGAAGGCATTGACTAGGATCCCTTCTTGTTTTCTCTGTCAGCTTATTCTTTTGAACTCCTAAGTAACAGGTCAATGCATACGCCAGATTTTCATCCTTTAACAACCTGCTTCTTTCTAAATCCTTCTCTCTATCTCATTATTCCATTTTCATATTTTTTAACCTTGTGCCAATTGGCAAGACCATTTCTAAACATACCACATCATTAGTATACTAATGATAACGCAATCCTATCTAGCTCAGTGAGCCTGTATTGCAGAGGAATGCTCCAGCAGCTGTGTCTCCTTTGCATGCCCTCTCTGCATGGAAAACAATCATTGCTTATGGTTGTTCTGCCCCAGGAGAGGGCACGCACTTCCTCTTGCTCACTTGACACTATGTCAGAGAAGTAAGTCACTGCTAGACCCAAAGCAGCTTCTTTTCATGCTCTCCCATGACAGAAGTAAATACACAGAGGACCTTGAGCTTCCTTCTCTTTGAAAATGGAGAGTACTGTCCCATGCAGCAGCAAGTTCTCTGGTCCCATTTCCACTTCCTTATGCATCTCTGGGTCCTAGTTATTAAGTAATTGTATAGGCCCAAAATCCAATGATTTTCAAGAAAATTGCTTAGGGAAGATTAGTTGATTTCTATTGAGTAGAAATAAAATGGGACTTGAGCCTGAATTGGACAAAAGAATGGTGATTCTTGATGGTATCTTAGGTGAGAAGAGCAGGAGTCCCCCTTACCAAATTAATTTTAGGCCACCTGTACTGCCTTTTAGGATCAGTTTCAGATTTGCACAGCCACAGTGTCAGACATAGTGCTGAATGAATTAATTAATTCATCATGAATTGCATGATGAAAATACTTCATGACTTCTAGCCAATTGCTGGATATTGAGAAGCTTAGAGCCTGCAAATAGGGGCAAATTTTTCTGCTGCGGTCCTGTACAGAAAAGCCCCGCTTAGTGCCCCTCATCACAGCTCCCAGCAGGTCCATGGCATCCATTCCCAGCTGCACCATCACCTGAACTGTGGCTGCCACAGCCTGGTGTGTTTTGGTGACAGACAGCATTAGTCAGAGATGAATGGCAACACTGATTACACCTCTGCAGCACAGGTGCCCTGGGACCTGCCACTATATTGCATGCTAGAAGCATACAGGAAAGACTGTGAAGCAGAGAAGATGGATAAATGAACATTTTGTGTTTATCCTTATAATTGCAGGAGCGTGTAGGTCACTGGGAAGAGCAGCTCCATGTACCAGAGGCACCTGAATCAGGCCTGGTCCCTGTTAGCTCAGGTTTATCTCCCTAAGTCACATCTTAGATTTCATAATCCTCTTCTGCAAGCATGAACCTAGCTCATCAATAAATAAAAACATTTTAAAATGAACAAACAAAATCATATTTTTATTAAAGGATAACAAAATTTATCCATTCTTCCTTCCTTCTTTTTCTCTTTTCCTTCTTTTCTTCCACTCTTTCATTCCAAAACTTGTCTGCTTTGTTTTACTCTAACAAGCATGAGCATTTTATATTGCTTTACCATACCATATTTAAATATTCTTTTCAAAAGGAAACATTGGTAAAATTGTTCACAACAATGAGAAAAGTCCTTCTTATCTCACTGTTCTCGACACAACATACTTTGATTCTTAAAGCCGGATAGTACAAAGGCTATTTTACAACTGCACAGCTGATGCACGCAAAGAGAAATTTCAGAAAATTTCTAACTTCAAACAAGGTGTCTGCATGATTGTAATTAACTTTTCTACCTCAAAGAAAAACTTTGAAAATAGATCTTTTAAGAAAAAACAGGAAAATTATGCTAGGGCCTGATCTAATATTTTGATTGGTGGGATTCTCTTATTAACTCCTTCAAGCCATCAGACCTTTAGTGTACAATTCCACAGTTTTTGAATGACAAATAAGGAACATGAACTACCTGAAATTTTTATTATGTCAGATTTGTTGTATAGCTTGCTTCACATACTAATTGTGGATAATTGTAAGTGGATTCTGCTCACACCCAGAAGGCATACTGTAGGGTATTCCTGCTTATCCAACACTTTGTTCTTCAGTGAGTTTTGACTCAGACACAGCTATCTTCTCTCGTCTGATGGAGGTTTGGGTGCAGAGAGGGGTGGTGATGGCGAGTTGTTGATCTGTATTTTAAATGTTGAGTTTATATATGCCACCTATATACAGATTCTCTCTCTGAAAAATAATAGAACCCATTCCACCTCTGCCAATAGAAGACTACATTACAACATACTCTTAGCATTTTTATGTGGCAAATATTTTGATAACTCTGGTTTAGCTTCCCAGAACAGGAGAAAGTAAAGAGAGAAAGTCTCACTTGAGGTGTCAGCCAATAAGTTATCTTCTGAAGCATGAGATGGTTCAGAAATAGTTTTATGAGAGTTTAATATGATTTATCTCTATGCAATAATGTGGAGGAACAGGGAGGTATAGAAATGTTGCACTTAAATTTCAGCATTTATTTTGAAAATTATCATTGCACTTGTGCAGGTTTAAAAGTAAATCAGCAGGAGAAATGAACCCAACTCAAGAAAGATTACAAGTCAGATTTACAATTTACTAAAAAGATTACAATAAATACAATGACACAGAGAAAACTGGTTTTAACCCACAAAGACAGATGTATAACTCAGCATCCGGGGACACAAAGAGAATGGTATCCTGAGCCCCTGTGCTGAGCACCACATGGTCGCTCTGGATGCAAAGTAAAAGAAAAGGGAACCTGTTTTTGAGGATGATGGTCACAGTTCTGTCAAAGTAACGAACACAGTCTTCTTGAGAGTGGCAGTCACACTCCTTTTGAGGCTCTGGTCCTCGTCTAGATCCCACGAGTGGTATCAGAAGACCGAAAACAAAAAGATCATATGTGCTCAGTTCAGGTGGGAATAGCCAGTACCTACCTCAGGGTAAGGTGAGGTAATGGGATATGTGAGTCATGGGGTATTTTTGGAATCTTTGATGGTCAAGATCCTTGCAGCTGTCTATAATGCCATTCCCTAATGGCCCATCAGCAGAGATGGCCCCTCAGGCTGGCTGTGAAGGTGCTGATACCTCCCCAGAGGGGAGCTATCACAGCTGAGTCACTCATGTGAAGACAAACAAACACTCCCCTGCCTTGCAAAGTTCTAACACCCAGCTTGTAGCCTGAGGGGTCAGATGTGCCCTGGGCAGCTGCTGCAACTAATCCATTATTAACAGTTCATCAGAAATGACACAGAGGGTATAGAATACACAGTTTTGGTTACACTCACATAGTGACAAACTGGTCCCTGCCCCTGTAACTAGGACAGCACTGTACAGATGTTCATGACAAATGTGAAGTCCAAATGAACCTGCATCTCACAAGTTTAATTCTCTACCATCTTCTTTCATACCTGTTACAACAGATACAATGCAGTGTTGAGAGAGAGGTTCTTTCCTAGCCAAACAGTAATAACAGTCTACTCAAGTGTCTCATCTGAAAAGACTATTTTCATTCTGCCTGAGTATGCACACATTTATTTTAAAGAAAAGGATGTGTTTCTGACACGTATTTCTTTCCTAGTTTGTATTACACTTCTCAATATCTCAGGTGGCTGACACAACCACAGACCTTTTCTGGAGGCGATTTCCTGAGAACAGGAAGATTCGTGTGGTGGCATGTGTGAAAATGAGCTGGTAGCAGAATTAGGTTCTGGGGGAGAAATCTGACTCTACCTTTCTCAGTATAAAGGAGGTTTGTCATTTGGCAATCAGTTGGCTGAAATAAATTATGTTCAGCAACAACATACAGCCCATACTGAAAAAGAACTTTGAGCAAGGCTGAATGAAGATGGTAAAGAACTTGTGCTAGTTAAAAAAAAAATAATAATAAAAAAGATTTTTCCATTAACAGAGAGAAAACTACCATGAAGAATGTGTGTTTGTGCATGTATGTATGCATTTGATGTGGAAGAATTTGCTAATCAGCCTCTCCCAAAGCAGTTTGATTGTCAGCATCAGGGTGATTTTTGAAAAATAATAAAATTTCCTGACTTTTTTCTTTCCCATTTGTCATCTCTTTTTTAGTTACACAGCCAAAAATAACTCAAGATCCAGGGGGGTAGGAGAAGTCAAACAAAAAAAACCAAACAGGAATGTCTCAGAAAACAAGGGAGGAAAAGCAGATAGTAAAAACTGAAACTAAAAATATTAACAATTTTTTTCTTTTATAATGCCTGCAACCCTTTTTGATCCAACCCAATCAGAAATCTTCTAAATCACTATCACTTGCCATACTGTCACAGAGAGAACAGTCTGTTAAGGAGATATCAGCAGGAATAGCAAACATTCCCTAAGCCACAGTACCCAAAAAAGTCAGTTATGTGACTAAAAATGGTGTAGTTTTTCAGGTAGAAAAATGTAGCGCCCAAAGATCTCCAGGAATATTAATGGGAAACAAACAAGCAAACAAAAAGCCACAAAAAAAAAAACACAAAAAAACCGAAAACCAAAGAGAAAAAGAAGAAAAATTCAAAGTGGTCAAGTTGGGGAAGGGAAAGTTTCTGGGGAAATGATAAGGAAAAGGAGAAAGGAAGTTTCATTGCTGTATAAGTTTAAATGTCCAAATTTTGTATTCTTGAAGAAATATCTTTATGAAATGCTTTCTAGCTAGGTCTTTTAATCACATTCTTTTCAAAGGCCGTTCCTCTTTATAAGGTTAGATTTCATTTTAATCCTACAGTTAAATTGTATGCATATGGAATATGTGAATAATAACCATATTTTATTAAGATTGCTTAGTCTAGCAGAAGCTATATCAATCATTTAGATAGGGAAATGTCACAGCAGTTGTCTTTTTTTTTTCTCTCCATCATTGCTGAAAATCCTGACATAGAACAATAGAATATACTGAGTTAGAAGGGACCCATAAGGATTATCAAGTACAACTCCTAGTCTGGCACAGGACATCCCCAAGAGTCACATCATGTGCCTGAGAGTGTTCTCCAAACAGTTCTTGAATTCTGTCAGACTTGGTGCTCTGACCATTTCCCTGGGGATCCTTTTCCAGTGCTGAACCACTGTCTGAGTGAAGAACCTTTTTCTAATATCCAACCTTAACCTCCCCTGACACAACTTCAGGCCATTCCCTTGGGTCCTGTCACTGGTCACCACAGAAAAGAGATCAGTGCCTACTACTCCTCTTCCACTCACAAGAAAGTTGTAACTGCAGTGAGGTGTCTCCTCAGTCTCCTCCAGGCTGAACAGACCAAGCAACCTCAGCTGCTCCTCATACGACTTCCCCTCAAAGCCCTTCACCATCTTCACTGCCCTATCTTGGACACTAAGAGTGGAATACCTTTCCTATATTGTAGTACTCAAAACTGCACAAAATATTCAAGGTGAGGCTGCCTCAGTACAGAGCAGAGTGGGACAATTCCCCCCCTTGACAGGCTGGTGATGCTGAGCCTGATGCCCCCCAGGCCCTCCTGGCTGCCAGGGCAGGGCACTGCTGACTCACATTATGTTTTTCACTGACAAGGACCCCCAGAGCCCCTTCCAGAGGGCTACTCCAGTGTCTCCTTCCACAGTCTGTAGAAACATCTAGGGTTTCCCCATCTCAGCTGCAAAATCCAGCACTTGCCCTTGTTGAACTTCATATGGTTGGTGATTGCCCAGTCCCCTACTTTGTTAAGGTCTCTCCACAGGACCTCTCTGGATTTGAGGGAGTCAACAGCCTCTCCCAATTTAGTGCTGTGAGGAAACTTAGTATACTTTTCAGTCCTGCATCCAAAACATCCTAGGATAATTTTCTCTTTCTGAAGAGAATAGCAAAGCCAGGCTTAGAGCCACCCGAGATCGTCTATCTGCCACTTCATTGTAACTCAAGACCAATTTGTTCCCTGTATCCCTGTTCAGTAAGTGCTTGCTAAACTCCCCTGATGAAGACCAAATTATGTCCCTATGCTTCTTTGTTCCTTCTATTGTAAAAGTTTTCATACTGTCTCATTTTAATTTTTTCCCCTGCATTTTATGCCCATCGTGGTAACATTCCTATGACTGTTCTCATGTTAGTCCTCTTTTTTTTTTCCTCTAGAATAAAAAAATCCCAGTTTGTTCACTGTCTTCCTATCAGTCATGTTTTCTAGAACTCTGTGAATGTGTTAGACTGCTCTAGACTCTTTGACACTTCAAGTGTAGTGGCTCTGATGAGACTTTCCTAGTAATGCAGTTACTACAGATCCCATCTTTGTTTATGTCCTCCAAGAGGAAGATATTTACAAAATAGTAACTCTTGTCCAGCCTGTCATTTATTGAAACTCTTCACATCATTTCCTGCATAGCTGCTTTCCCACAAGTTTTCTCATATCCAAAAGTTTATTTACTTGTTTTATATTGAAATTCTTGCTAATTTCAAAACAGCTTCTGATGAACCTTCCTCTTTAACATAGCCACTCATTCTCGAAGTGACTGACTGACAACTGCAATCTGATAGAGGCATCTAATCTATCTAGATAATGCTTCTCAGCACACTTACATAAAAGTTGGGTACAACCTGTCTGGAGATGAATGAAATCTCCATTCTGTGATATACACAGGATGTGCTTTACTCTCACTTTGTAATTTTTTGTTTCTTTTTTTTTTTCCTATCTTATGCAGCTCTCCTCACATAAGGGGATTTTCAGCTTTCCTTTGTCTTTATGCAGAATTTTGAATGGCTTAGGAATTTGTATTACTGGGAGAGCTCTGAACAAAATATTAAGCAATCTTTCTCATATCACAACAAATATTCTCATGTAACAAAGCCTCACACACTTTTCTTCTGCACAGCTTACAGGTGACATGGACCTTCAGTTTTTTCCAGTCCTTTTTGGGACACCTCGGTTGCTCTGTCACAAATGTCCCAAATCCTGCTATATTGCAATCACATCCTATTCCTGTACAACCTCAGTTTTAGCCATGGAAGACTCATTTTTTAATCATGAAATACCATTTTTGGAAGGACAGTGCATGCAAGTTTGCTTGTTACGTATTTTTATAATTAGAAAAAAGATAGTTCTATTTAACCTCCTTGCCTGACTAAGTTTCCTTTAACCTCCATAAAACAGACTGCCTGTAGATGATAAGAAAACTCTCTGGAAGTAAAGTCTAGGAAATAAGCACAAATGATGAGAAGTTGTCCTGGCCTCACATCCCATGTCACAGCTTTTCAAGAGAATAAACAAAAATACAGGTAAACATTTTTCCAATTTGAGATTTGCAGTTGATAAAGAGAAAATGCTAATCATTCTAATTTCCTCCTGCTGGGGAAGCAATGCATAAATACTCTATTAACATGCAAGGGCCAATATGGTTAAGTTGCTCAAACACTGCTATTGATTTTTTCCTTTTTCCCCTATGCTTACTTCTTCTCACTCAACTGGTACTAAGTAGCACTTCTTTGCAGTTATGCTGTAAAAGTCTGTTCCCTTGAGAATACTTTGGAGTCTTTGCTGTTGAAACAATAATTACAAGGAGGTGAAGTATTTGACTAATCAGCAGCAGGAGTCTGTAGGGGTCCAAAGCTGAATGACAAATGCCAATACCCACTTAAGGTTTGTTGGATCAACAAGCCACTATGGTGAAACCAATCCATCATCTTGTCACCAATTTTCCTTGCTGTCTCAGAAGCCTGCCAATTAAAAAAAAAAATCTTGTAATTACTATACATCACTCAGCAGTGATTGTAGACACATGATAAATAGGATTTTTTGCTTTCCCTCTGCAGCATCTGATGACTTGTGCTTTTATTTGTACACTTTCTGAGGCTGCTGTGGATTCCAATCTAAACTTAGAGGGGAAAAAATGTACCATAAATATACACAGTTTGGATTTTAATTAAAGCTCATTAAAAAAGTTAAACTTCTTGGCCAATTTCGAGAAGTAGCAGGCAAAATTTGGAGTACCAAATAGCGGGTTGTACCACTTCTTGTTGCTTTCACTGACAATATTATGACACAATTTTGTGAATGCAGGCTACGGGCAGAACACAGTTCAAAAACACTGGCACCTACATGCTTGGAGTAGCAATTCTTGCTGAAATTTAACAGAACCAAGTTTATCAGCCAGTAAGATCTATTCCTGATAAACTCTATCCTTTTTTTTTTTTTTTTCTTCTCCAAGAAACTGAGTACTTTGGGACCATCCTGCAATAAAGTATTTCTTTGAATGTTTGCTTATACTTTGCGCTTTAAACTTCTTCTGGGTTTATTCCTCAGGTCTGAAATGCTATATATTAGCAACATGAATGTTGCAGACTTTTGTATTCAGTAGTGTAAGACTTATTTTTTAAGAAGCTAGCATTAGTGCAAGACAGAAGGTGAAAAAATGTGGCACGTGATTACTCCCAACTAAACAGCATCTGCTCTATAATATTGAGCCTCAAGTGAGGAAGTATTTTAAACAAAGTACTTGCAAAGAGAATATGAGAAGAGGGAAATCTGCTCAGTGGTACTCTGCATCCAGAAAGCAGTGAAATACCCACTAATTAATTGTTACTAATTGTGAACTAATTGTTTTATAACATCCTCAGATGAGTTATGCCATTCTGCAGTTTAATTTATCAATAGGTTAGTTTCAGCCTCCTTTATTAAAAAGTAGTGTTGCCTCTCTCTATAAAACTTTAATAACGTAACTCTGAAGATCTAAACTCTTATCTGATTAACAGGAAATTATCAAGACAGCATAAAAGATTTCCTGGTAGCTTTCAAACATTTAAGAACCCTGACAATAAGAAGGATTTACTGGTAAATATATTTTAATCAATACATACATTTAAATATCCACAGACCAAGCAAAGTACAAGGAGGAAAGAGTAGGTTTAGAAAGTAAGAAATCCTTCATTCTGAATTCTGAATAGTGGTGTCATTGCTGCAAAGATGTTCACAGATGGACACCAGAAATATTCCACTGCTTTCTGAACCTCTGCTTAAAAATTTCAAAAGCCAAACAAGTACACATGTAAAAAAAAAAAAAAAAAGAGTAAAAAAGACAATTCCACATGCGTATGGATTTTTACTTAAAACTTAGAAACAATGTTTTAAAACAGCAACTTAAAGACAATATTGCTACTGCTATACATTTTGGCTTGTTTCAAAAGGAACTATTGAACTGGATCACAGTGAATGAACACAGGGCAAATAAACACATTTATAACTAATCTACATTAACATTTTGTCCCTACTACAGTTACATAGCTTTATGGATTTCAAATACAAGCTTAGGTATAAGATTCCAAATTTTTCATATTGGATTTGACCCTGAAATTGAATTTTACATCTTCCTCTCAATAAGCTTCTTAATTAATAATAAATAAGTACTTAAAAATATATACTCTCTATATGCATGAAGACTTTGTATCTTGAGCAAAAAACTATGGAATAAAACTTTCATATTTAATGTGTACACTGAAGTCAAGTATTCCTTTTCTGCTTGTCAACGTGTTTCTAAATATCACTTGCAAATTTAACACTATGGTCAGACCTATACTCTTGAGCACAGCTGACACACAGAACTACAGATCAGGGATTATGATGCACAAAGTCACACCCAAGTATTTAAGCAGACACGACCACCACATTTGTCATGGTAGTGCTCATAGCAGTCTGCTTTGCCAACACACACCTGTTTGCTTCTTTCCTCTCCAGTGCAGCAGCCTGCACTAAACCATAAAGCATTGCAGTTGCATCTTATATATGTGTTACTCTACTTTCCAGTGCTTCATTCGCATATGTTCCTTTTCCTACCTCTCTTCTCTCCTCTCTTTCTTCCATCCTTGAAGAACTGCTGCTGCCACATTGCTTTTAGGTCACTTTCTGGCTTCTCTGTGTAGGTAGTCATGATGTGATTTTATGTGTAGCATATTCCCAGAATCATAGGGTAACTGGAATGGCTACCAAAGGGTAGAGTAATCTCAGTAGGCTCAAATCCCAATCCCTGTATCTGCCTTGTTGTTTAATTAAACACACTGTTATCCAGTTGCATTTTGGGTAGGTAATTGCATTGTATTTCTAATGCAGTGAAACAAAGAGAATTTAGTGGGATGAACAATGACTGGCCTTGCCCAGTCATAGGTGCTACTTTTTACCAACTTTGTGGGATTGGACTGGGAAATGAAGGCTCCTCTACTGCTGGTGTTCCAAGGGTCATATTGTTATTACAGAGACTAGCAGAATGATTTTAAAAAATATGGGTGGTGGTGGTGTTGTTTGAGGGTTTTTTAACCTAATTTTTGATAATGGAGAGTGGACACTTAAGCTGCTAAACTAGTTGTGCATTAACATGTATTTTGTCCAGTTGTGGCAATGAGTAATGAATCTTCATCATATCTGTGTGCTGGATGTGAAAGTCACATGCTGGATTTCAAAACAGTTGAGAACTTAAAATAATCCATGTCTATATCATGAGCAATGAACTCTGCAGTGGAAAAGGCAGCTCTGCGAAAACCTGTGTGACTCTGCAAGGGCCCACTGTAGCAGTGCTTGAGTTGTACCTGAAACAACTTGCTACCGTATTATTTGAAAACATAGTGCCTTAAGTGATTAACAGAAATGCTGCTGAGTCTCTCTATTCTTGTTGTCAAACCTGATATATGTCAGTATGTTGCACCATGAACATTTTTTCTGCTTTTCCTTTTCCTTCTCTTTTTCTTTTTTCTTTCCCCAGTGATGTTACACTACTAAATGGTATTTTAAGTAATTGTATCATATAACTAATCATCTTCACACGTTATTTTAAAATGTGATATTATGATACATGCTTTAGCCACTGCACTGGTGGTGTTTACACCTAACTTTTATGACATACAAGACAAAGCCATCTCACAATTTGCTATCATTTTTGTGATCATTGAATGATGTCCTTTCTGCAATTAAATTTTCACAGTAAACTACGCCACTACTGTTAACAAGATTGGTTACACTTATTTTTGAAGTTATTTTTAGGGCATTATCCCATTCAGCAGTAATAAATGCTAATAATGCTGGTAACACAGGTGGGGTATATTTTGTTTGCTGTGGGATTTTTTATTTGTGTTTTTTTTTTTTTCTTCTTTGTTGGTTTGGCTGCTTTTTAATTTTAAGAGATTGAATGTTTCTATTCCATAAGATTTATCTAATTTGACTGTCAGATGCAGGATTAAAAAAATATTTTCTGATTATTTAGCTTTAGAGCTGAAAGAGTTTGTAACAATGAATAATTCATTGAATGAAGTTAACATGTTTTTCAGCTCACTGACTATTTATATAAAAATCCCAATTCTCTTGAACGTGTTCAGTATTTGAATTTACCCATGGATTTAGTGTGGACTCCCAATGGTGTCATTTTAAATACTCAAACTCAAGTTATATTACTTATGACTGATCAAATAGCATAATTCCACTTTGGGTTCTTTAAGCATGAATCCAAATGCTTTTCATCTGTGTTGTTTTGTACACAAAAGGTAAAATTAGCCCTTTGTGGCTTCAGCACCACATTTTGCTACTTTGACTTACATGATTCCCCTGTTGATATTGATTAAGACCTTACTTTATGACAAATGGAGCTTCTTAGAAAGTAAGATACTGCTCATTACCAACCACGACTCAGGCTGAGAATACCCTAACTCTTTGACAGCTTTGACAATAGTTACCCCTCCAGCTTGAAAGCAACTCTGCATCAAGGTCCTCAGATACCATAATTCTGCATGTGATGTCTGATGCACCAAAATAAGCAATATCCATTTTCTGTTGATCCTACTGGAAGGACAGAAGATAGTGACTGATGATGAACATATTCTAGTCCATCCACTCTCTTTACACTGGAGACAAGTAGGGACAGGAAAGATCCAAGATATTCCACACAGCTTTTCAGGACTTGTCAGTTCCTAGTACTGTCTACTTGGTGTAAATAAGGATCCTCATTTGTGTCCTTAGAGCACCTTCTTGACCTTTGCAGCCCTGCTAGGAATAGTAAAACTGTAAAATAAATGTGTGGCATCTTATCCTGTTTTGAGCTGAAAAGGCTTTGAGCAATTTCCCTAGGAATAGGGGCCTCATCAAAGTAAGGCACCGATTCTTTACATTTGAAGTTCTACCAGAGTATTGCATGGACAAGAAATCTATCCAGCATAGTTGCACTTTGAAAAATTTAAAAATCAGTTGGGGGAATTGTACTGCAAATAGACTGCGCACATATTTTAAAAGATTAAATCTCAGGCCGGGCCTTTAGAATTCTGTACTCTTCATATGCGTCACCTCTTCACATTCTCATATTTGTGCCAGCTAGAGGCTGGCCATCTCTCAGAAATGTGACTTGAGTAATACGAGTTGGTTCCTCTTCTCTGAAAAAGCTGTGTAAAACTGGAATCATGACAATGTTTGACTTATTAGAAGTACCATAAGTACATAGTTAAGTACCCTGTTACCATAATCTTCATGATAAGAAATATATACTATGATTTTTTTCTAAAAAAACAGATTTAAATGAAGCTTGACAGTTCACAAAGCTGACACAGGAATTTCTACACTATGGATATGCACAATAACCCATATATCCAGATATATCCAAAAAGCACAGTTAAGGCTCTCTAAAATTATTAGAATATCTTAATAATTTTCTTTTTTTTTTAGTTACAGTGTTTGATTGAATAGTAAATGTAAAAAAAAAAAAGTATTCACGGTATATTTTAGAATATGAGAGTTCAGCAGCTATCACAGATGTCAAAAACAAGTTTCCACATGAAACATTATAAGGCACTAAAAAAATTATTTTCAAGTTTGATAAAACCAGTATTTTTAACAGAATTTCAGCATCTAAGAAGGAGGAAAAAGGAGATAAAAGAATTAGAAAATGGCATGGGAACAGTATGGACTCAAAAGCACCAAGGATTTCCACATTTGGAGAAACAGAAGCCCTCTGGGGAAGAAAGAGAAAAAAAAACCCTACTGGTTAAGACCATGGCAGGACAGAAGAAAAAGACATCTGATAACCAGCTAAATAGGGCTTCTTCAAACCAGTAGAAAGTCACTAGAATGTTGCAGGACATTATGTTAGTAATTGTTACTGGCTTTGGAACCCTAACAGCAATTTAAAAGGCCTCTGGTCTCTTGGCAACAGAAAGCAATTTCCACCTGATTTTGTTCTTCCTTCCCTCCAGTGATTCAGAATGATAGAACGGCACTGGGTAAAACTGTTTAATTGAGATAAGAGCTGCTTCTGTTCCTGGAATACTCAGCACACAGCCTTAGCTGAGCCCGAGTGCATGCCTTACAGAGACCTGGGGGGAAAAAGACCTGCTTTTTCTCTGTTTGTTTAATTGACTGTCTTCTGTAGCCAAGAAAGGAAAAAAAGGTAGAGTGATACTTCTGATCTGACCAAACCAAAACAAATAGTGAAAAACAGAAGAAACACGAGGCTTACATGAGAGTCTGTTCTCATGACATTTTTAGAACATGTGTATAGATTAAGGCTATTCTACACCTTGATGGATAAAACCCCTAATTCTTCAAAGCCCTTTAGAGAATCTTCATTACTAACAAAATAAGTGGCTGCGAATTTTGGAAAATTTGAGAATTTGCTAAAAGCAGTGAAGTGTTTTAAAAGGAGCATTTTGCGTTGGTCAATATTCTGACTTCAACTGGTTCCATGGTTCTGGGACATTTTACTTTTCCATTTTTATGTATACATTTAGCAGTTACTGAAATAGATCCCAAGACTCTAGTTTTAATGTAGTTTGACAAGTATATTGTCATGTGGAGTAATTGTACAGTTTAAGGATATTAACTTTTGGAAGGAAAACATGAACTCTGCCAGGTAATTTGGTCAGATGCAGAAAGAGCTAACTGATTTGGATAATGGAGCTATTATAATACAAATTGCATGTGATAGTGGTGATATTATTAGTAACCCCTATAGTACTGCCAATTAATTGTAACAGGAGTTAGCTGGAATCAGAACACTGCTTATGTAAACTATACACAATTAATAACAACATAATATAAAACAAAGGCAGATTAATTTCTTAGTATATTTTACCTTCTTGTATAGTGATGAGATTTTTAGGGGAATTTTCTTTTTTTTTTTTTTTTAATGTGGAGGTTCATCTTAATAAATGGAGATGTTATTCAATCATGCTCTTAATCCACTAAGAAGAGATTTTAATGTTGCCTAAAGAACTGGATGCAAACTGGACTTCCTTTGAGAACTGTCTTTCAGTTAGAACTGACTAGGTCTTACTATTGAAAGCTGTATGATTGAGAAGACAATGAATGTGATGAAAAAATCACAGAGGCCATAGCAAAAGAAAGTAATTACAAGGTTTAAAAAACTGAGAAAATTTTTTTTTTTTACTTCTGATTTTTTTTTGAGAGTAGTATTCTTTACCAAATCAATGTTGCTTTAAATTTTGGTAGTTAAACAGTTTTATTAACAAATATCTCGATAATAAAAATCACACATTGGTGGGATTCAAAGTAACATATCAAAATGAAAAAATCCAAACTCTTCAGCTTTTTTAAGTGTGGCATATATTGTTCACCGCATAACAGATTCATTCTACTTTTTTATCAGGAACATGAAGCTTTGCCATTTATTTTAGTTGAAGTCAAGACATTGGTAGAATAAGCTGCCTGCTTGCATGAAGATGGCTCTATGAAGAACAAAAGTTGAGTGCAAGGAAGAAATGCTGACCGGAGCTCTCAAATATTTTCCACACATGTCCTCCTAGACATGTAGCTATAAGAAAAAAAAAGCAAAAGTCATATCAATCAGACATTTCCTGGGATATCAGGATCCTATTAGATCATCAGCTCTATACACTATTTGCTGCAAACTGTATGGTGTGTACTATATACACCATATACTATATATTTAGCAGAAAATATTTTTTTCTTTATTTGAGTTCTTATCTTAAACATATTGTGTTAAAAAAAAAAAGATAAGAAACATGCATGTATAGAAACAGATCTAATGCAACAGTATATTACCCCCGGAAACAATGTTAAGTTCATAAAAAATACAGTGCTTTGTAAGCAACATTTTTTTTTTCTTTTTACTACACTGCCATATTTTATTATATTCAGTTGTACGGACATGAATTTAGAATCATTTTCATTGATGAAAATAATTTTCATTTTATCAAGTTTACAGTGGAGTAACTAGGATCAAAATGTGAACCCTAGTTTTATTTCATTTAGGTAAGAAGAATGGAAACGGATATGTCAAAGAACTAGAGAGATCTGTGAATAACTTTCTGTAACTACCAGCTGAGTTACCATATTGAACCAGGTGCAGACTCTCTTTGTCTTTAGCACAGGTCAGCAGCACATGATGCAGAGAATAGTTTAGCAGCTCTAGAATAAACTGCTCCTAGAGAACATAGATTTCTAACTCTCATTAAATACAGGCTGAAGTCTGAGTTTCAATCCTATGAAATGCTGATTCATTTTCCTTGTTTGTTATTTTTTGGTTTTGTTTTTGGAGAAGGACGTGTTTGATTGCTTGCTTGCTTTTTCTTTTTTTGGTTCTGGTTATTAGAATTCTTGTACCCTAGGTTAAAAATGAAAAATGCGCTGTACAGACTATATGGTGTCAAAAAGGTCGATGTTCACACCAAAAGGGTGTGAACATTGACCTTTTTGATTTTCACCACTTCAATATGCAATTGTTTGCATGTCCCCAAAATATATACACCGTGGCAGAAATAATATTCTTTACTAAATTTTCTTCCATGACAGTTTTATATCGTCCAGTCTTACCTCTGAACAGATAGTCCCCATTTGTGAGTCTCAGCAAAATCACCTGGAAATAAAAGTGCATATACACTGCAAATGAAACTGCCCACTTTGTTACACAAACATATACAGTGAAGATTTACAGCAGATTTATTGGAGGATGAACCCCAACTGAAATACCCTGATTTTGATGCTGCTTCCTACATCTTAAAATTTCTCTCAAACTACTTTTGCATGTAATGACTCAAGGCTTTCATCCAACTATTGCTCCTATGGCAACTTCTCTGCTACAATATTTGTATTTTTCCTAGTATGCATAACTGATTGAAGGAGATAATGGGGAATCTCTTTTTGTTCCAGAATTGTCAGTGTGGGATGGAGGAAAGTAAGGATTTCTATCCAACTAGCTCAGCTAGAGGGAATGCCCAAAGAAATTTATCTTTAAAATGGAAAAAGAATTCTCTTGTGTCTTCTGAGTAACCTACAGTTGTTCATTAAATTGTGAGTTTTCAAAGGACATACGTCAAGTAATTATCAAATAAAAAATTTACAGGAAGTATAATATTTTTGGCACTAATAATAATAATATTTATGAGGCACCACTTCTGGTCCAGAACACCATGTCAAAGTGAGTTACAACTTCTACAGTCAGGGATATTTGACAGAGGCTGTGTACTCTTCAAGTTATCACCTTCCAGAGACTAACTGTATGCAGAAAAAATGTCAGAGTGAAGGATATTTATCTAGGTCATTTCAAGTCAAATTTCTGGGAAAAGTAACTAATACTTGTGCTGTCAATTCAAAATATTAATTAATTTTCAAGAATCGTAGATAACAGACCAACTAGCTATAGATTCATCCGAACTCTGAGTATAGTAGAGAATAAGGAAAGACAGTGAACCTCCAAACTGCAGTGCTGTACAGAGGGGAAAGGAATTCCTTCTTGACTCTTGACATTGATTTCCTCCCTGGAAAACAATTATGATTATCTCCTTGTTTTAACTTTAGGTTTTTTTACTATGTTAATAGTACACATAATCTGATTCATTGAAGTTCTAAAGATCCTTACTTTTTGTGTTTCCTGTTGCAGTAAATTTCATTGTGGGTCCCATACTCTTCCCATTCCCTTTACAGGGATGTAAATATATCATTACAGTAATGGTTTTAAATTAAAAAATGGCAAAATAAGATTAGATATAAGGAAAAAGTTTTTTAAAGTGGGGTGCTAAAACATTAGAATGGGTTTCACGGAGCAGTGGTAGACATCCCATCCCTTGAAGCATTCAAGGCCAAATTGGATGGAACTCTGAGCAACCTGATCTAGTTGGAGATGTTTCAGGGGAGTTGGACAAAATGACCTTTAAAGGTCACTTCCAACCCAAACGTGATTCTATGTTTCTAGGACAAGGGCATTTTATTAGAGAAGACATTTCATGTGCTTGTGTTTATTATTCTGTTTTTAACCAGGCTGGGAATATGTCCATCAAATCTCTAAGAGGATGTTTATATTGCAGAGTGATATTTGTTTAATGTGACAAATATTTATTTATTATTTCTATTTTTTATTTTCACTTAAAGCCATTCTAACTTCTCTGAACAGAACCTGAACACAGTCCTCAAAATCTTCAATTGAACACCAACTTTGATATGTCTTTGCAAAATGAGACACTAAAAATAGAGATCAGTGGTCCTCCCAGAGTCTCATGTAACAGTGTATGTACAGCTTGAGCTCAACATAGGTCTAGCAAACATTAATGACACATTTGGCACAGTGACAAGACCTGATTGCCCAGCATTTGGGGAATAATCATCATCCTAAAAGCAAGTAGTCAGTGGTCTGGCTCCCCAGATGTTACACAGAGGCTACATATTTGAGGAAATATTTGAACATCAGCAAGGCTAATAAAGTTGGGTATGCTTCAGAAGTATTTACCTTAGAATGTTATCACAAGAAATCAAAGCACCATGGAGAAAGGGATCCTTTATCTGGGAAGCAGAGAACATACACTGCTTCCTGACAGATTGGGTCACTGTTTATTTCTTGCCCTCAGTCTTGCCTTAAGTCTATTCCCAGCTAGGATTTAAGAGCCACGTATTGAGCTATATGTGGATTTACTTTCATACCCTGTACTGCATCATACCAAAGATTAGCAACAACTGCATGTTTGCATAGCAATAAAATAACTTTTGCATACTAACTCTGAAACATACTATCATTGACTCATTCCTGAAGATGTAAGATTACATTAATATTTTTAGAGTATTCCAGAACATTGTCCAAGAAGCAGCTTAGTGAGAGAGAAACAATGAGAAACAATGTCAGTGATGTTAACTGTGATGGAAACAATGGATTTGGAGGTAGTTGTGCTTAATTACATATATTTAAATGAAAATAAATGCCACTTTAATGTGAAATTTTTACAGAAATATATTTACTGAGCTCTAAAATAAAAATTTTATTCCTTCTGCTGATTTTCTCTAACTAAATCCATTCACATTGTTCAGGTTAAGCATTCAGATAAGGCAATTCAGTTTTCAGTGTTGAACAGAGAATAACTTACTTAGTCCAGGTTCTTTACCTACCTTTGATTCAACGGTGTATCTACTTTTATAAAAAAGAATAATTAGCTGATGATCATTTCCTTTCTAGCCAAGTTTTTTTAAGCAATTATCATGTCTTCACTTTTGATAAATCTTCACTTGAAATCACATAATAATAATAAGCATTGTAGATCATTTAAAACCCCCAGACCCTGACTAGTCACAGTAACACAGTCAAACATATATGACATCCACCATCTGTGAAAAGAAAATTCTGAAAAAAACACTCTATACTTATGTACAAATGCAGAAAGCAGGTAAATAGGAAGAAAGAGTATTACTAAGTAAATGTTTCTGGAGTGAGGAGAAAGGTTGCATTTTATGTTTAAGAAAATTAATTTGATGTATAGATGAGTGAAGACCTTAAATCCACAGTTAGGGTGCAGGCAGACATGTACTGCTGTGTTCTCTGCAAGGTACGGTACATAAAACACATAAACAGTCATAGCAAAACCAGAACAGAAAAACAGTTGAAGCTAAAATAACACCCCTTCAAAAGTCAATTGTTCACACAAGGTTATTCTGGGATATGCAGCCCAGTCCTAATTCTCCTGCTATCATCCTCCATAAAGGAATAGTATCATTAATGAACAACTAGCTTGCCTTCAAGCCTTCCCAACAGTTACACTTCTAGTAGGGTCTTACACACCAGAACAGTTATTATTGGGTCAGAACCATCTTGGGGTGGGGGAGGGGGTGGGGCAGGGTGTATGTAGAGGGGGAAGGGATGGGTCAAATCTCACAGAGGTGGGGTGGCATCGTATCCCTCATGGCAGGCCCTGGAGCATACAGGGAGAAGCCGCAGAGCAGCTGCCAGTCACAAACAGCCTGGGAAAACTATAACACCCACAGCTCCTGGAGCCTCTGACCCAGCTCAGATTGGCAGGGACAGTGAGAACATGGCCCCTCACCCTGGCCTGGGACCCCAGACTGGCCAGGGGCTGAGAGGTCCCACCTGGGGGGTTTGGCCATAGAGAGCAGAGCAGATAAAACCAGAAGTTTTGGGTGTCACGTGTCACAGTCCTGCCACCTGGATATGTGAGAGTTGTTCTGCCACAAAGTCTCAGTGATAGCTCTCTCCATCTTTCATCATCTGTTTCCTCTTGTTCCCTCTGTTTGTTTTTCTTTACTCCTTCTCCTGGTGCTTGTGGTGGCTTGGAGCTAGAGGGATTGGATTTGACTTAAATGTGGTGAATTGGTTGAATATTGACTTGGGTGTTGTTGATTAATATGTTCTGAGTTGGTATTGTGGTGGAATATTTTTTCTAGCTTGTGTAGCCCTTTCTGAACCTTTGCCAAGTTTCCATATTTTCTCCCCTAAATGAATAAAGAAACTCCTTAAAAACAAGTCCATGGCTTATTTTCTGGATGTTTTCATAAGGTATTCAAGAACCCTATACATAAACATTAAAGTAATACTCTTAGCAAAGCCTAGGGCTGGAGTGTTACACAGGGTCCCACCTAGCTTTCTCTAAACAGATTGTGAATTACACTGCACCTTCACTGAGTCATTCAATCAGGCAATTGCAAGCACTTCCATGGAGCATAACTCAGGAGTACCAAGCAGTTTTACTAAGGAGAGAGGAGACAGTTTCCATCACCAGGTATTTTCTGCATAGTCCATTTCTTGCTAGGTCTGTAATACTCTGCTTCTGTTACTTAGATTCAAAATTTAATTCCAGTTCAGGAAAGTTTATGATAATTAAGGTATTTCTATATTTGGCATGACTAACAAACAAACTGCGTTCCATAAGTTTCTTAAACCTCTTTTGAATATAGAGTCATTTATTTTGCTTTTTAATGGCAAAATTTGCCCTTTAAAAATTACAAACAAAAGGGCATACTCACAATTCCTCCAGAACTATTGGTGACTGTATGTTTAATAATTTATTTTCATCACTGCATCCAATATTATTGAATATATTAGTGCTTATGTAAATACTGAACTTTTGTAATAGATTTAGTTTCCCTTAAAATCGTTTAGAGATTGATCTGTACTATCTTTGATCAAAGCACTGCCTTTTCTTTGACATTATTTTAATTTACATACTGGTTCATAATACTTAATTACATTAGCATATTCTTTGTGGGCGGCCTTTTACAGTTCTTCCCCGAGCAGATTGTTATGGGCTTTTATATTACTCTATTTTATTTTTTAAAATATTTTAACATTTAAAAATCATACAGATATGAAAGCATCATGAAAACATAATGCCATGATAGCCTGAAAGAAAATAATTATAAATAGCAAAAAATTTGCAACTGGGATTAGGCTGGGAAAAAAAAAAAAAAATCAGGAGCCTACATCATAAAATCTGTTTTCAGGATATATAATAATATCAGAGGTATAGTGTGTTGACTAGGACCAGCAACTTCAAGGAGTCCATGATCCTAATACAGAAGACTTACTTGGTCTCCACACCTTTTTTTTTTCCCTCTGTGACCTTATATATATCACAGCAGCTCAATTTTTGTAAGGAAATCCTTATTTTGTGTGCTTCAGGTTTGTGACTGTCATAAGGGGATGATTTCCAGGAATCCTGAGTGTTGACAGATGTCCTTATTCAGCACTCTTATTCACTGTCAAAAGTTGTAGGCACATTCAGGCACATTTTCAGGCCTTTATAGATCAGACTTATTTTAGTCTTCAGGGCTGAGCTCTTAACCAAGGCCATGAACTGACCTTAGAACTCCACACAAACCTCTTCTTCATTCAGTTACAATCTTCCCAAGCACACAGCTCTTCTCCATCCTCTTGCTTACCTTCTGATTTTTGCACCCATTATACAAGGTTGCCTTGAAACTCCTCTGTAAAACAAGTCCTGGTCTTGTCCAACATCACCTCTCTCTGAAAACAGTGTCTCTGAAACAACTTAGATGCTGTAATTTAACTTCTAGAAAAACATTGCTTTACCTTTTACAGAAATTGCTCTCAAGGCAGTCACCATCTTCTCATTTCACCTGAATTCAGCAGCTCCTACTAGGATTAAGGTGTTAAACATGACTGCAAAAGAGAGAGTAGACTCTTAAGAGTGTCCAGAATACTAAATCAGTATTTTTACCTTACAGAAGTGATTTCAAAAGAGAATTAGTTGATAGCTCCAAGCACATCTTCACAGCCAATAGCCATAAGCTTTGAAAGTTACTCCTTCTGTGCATAATGGTTTGCAAAGACTGATTTGATTTTATCAGCACACTGAAAATGCACTGTAATCTACATCAATGGAAAAATCTGTATTTGTAGGTAAAAATACTCAACCTGACGATCTCAAAATGACAGGAGATTTTTAAATATAGGTAAGTAAACAGAGCAGTTCTGAAAGTAATGGGACAAGAAGCATGTCTTTCAAGCATTAACTTAATACCTTTCAGGTATTAACTTGGCTTGTCTTTATAAAGGTTTTCATATGACCTCATGTAGCGGAACTTTAATAAACAGGTTGAAGACTTTAAAACTGGCTCAGAAGAGACTGTTTCATCTTACATATGTCACCTGTTTTCAGCTGATGGTCTGAGCCTGAGATTAGACTGAGGATGAGAAGGTATGAAGATATGAAGAAGCTGGTAGCAGATTCCTTTGATACTTGGTCAAAATTCCAGAGAAAATAATAAAAATTAGCTGCATCTTTTAGAACAAATTCTATATGTACTGTGTTTAGGTCACAAGCAAAAAACACATTCTCAGAAAGGAGTTCCTCAGAACAGAGGGCAAAAGTGCCTCGTTGGCATCTTGTCAGATTCTTACTTTAATAGTTGACAAAAAGGCCAGTTCAGCTTTTAGCGTATGGCAGCACAGCCCTGAGGCTGCACTAAATTATGACTGTATCATTACTTCCAGCAGCTAGGAATTACTAGATCAGTGAGAGTTATTGGCTATCTCCCTTTCTGCAGTAATTAAGATGAAGAAATTTTTCATGGGCAGTTCCTAAGGGATATTTCTCCTGAACAACATCTGCTGGGTAAAAAAAGATAAATTGTGGTATTTTATGTACAGATTCCTACTTTGGAAATATAGGGAAATATGCAGAACTTGAAGGTATTACAGCCCTGCAGTACTGAGCAAAACCAGGCATAGAGTATAGCCCCTTCTTCAGTAGTTCTGTTGTTTTCAACAGAAAAACTAGACTATTCTTTATTTACAGCTCAGAGCCCAGTCCATTCATTGTTATATTTTTACATGTCACCATATTTACAGTAAAGGTCCTTGGTTTTGGTGGAACAACTAAAAGAATGCCAAGCAACACTATTTATGCAGCATCTCAAAGTAAGTTCATGGGCAAGGTTTTTAATGCTGCCATTCTGTGACTACTAGAAATAAAGTGTACATTACCCTCCATCATTTTAATCCAGTACATGAAGCATTTCTAGACACATACACGTGCTTTGGGCAGCCAAGGAAAAATGTGTTAGAAGTCAGTTATTGCAAAATGATCAACACCCACATAACACAAAACCAGAGATTCTCACCTCACCTGAATTTTCAAAACCTTTCTTCCTCTAGGAAATATATCTGCGAACAGTAGCACAGGCAACGGTGCACATCACAGTGAAGAACTGCAAAAGCCTGATGAAAGACAAAGAGAATAATTCTGATTGATTAGGAAACACTCATGTCCCTCTTTTCAGAGCATTCTTGGACAGAGTGCTAGCACTGTGCTCCTGTGCTACCAAAGCAGGGAGGGAAGACCTTTGACACCTGTATGACTGTGTCCAGAACCCTTCAGCTCTATTTCATACCTGCAGACAGAATCTCACCCTTGCAGTACAGAAGGTATTCACACTAAGGCTTTATTCATGTACCTACATTCATAGAAATACATTGAGCAGAACAGTGAAAAGACTAAGCACGGAGAGTGATTCTGAATCACAAAGACCAGGACAGTTAATTCAGATGTCTAATCAGAAAGGGTTTTGCAACAAAAAAGAAGATGGAAGTATCCATCCTCTAGAATTCTGTGCAAGGCAAAAATGCAACTAAGCCTAAACTGACAATATATATGTTCTCCCAAAATTCTTTTGACAAGGTCTTATACTCACCTCTGAGGGACTCAAGCTGTTAAAATACTACTAATGATCAAACATATGGTTCATATAACTATTAGCTTTCAGCATGAAAAAAGTCTGAGTTTCCATAGCAGGAATTACAATAAATACGTTTACTAATTAATTTAATTAGATGCATGCTTGTGAAAAGATAGTGGCAAGGGAAACCGAGTGGCAGAATATAAAACTAAGGAATGATGGAGATCTAAATCAAGGGGCTAATGAAAGCAATAACACTTTATCCCTAAAACACTCAACTTTTTTGGCTGTCCCTTCTCAGAAAGGGTGTATTAGAACATACTAGAAATTAGGAAGTTCTGACAGGAGCAAACAGATGTGTTTAGAGTCACAGAAAAAATGCTATAGAAAATAAACAGCAATGAGAAATGACCTTTGGAGAAATTGAACTAGAAAGGAAGTTGAAGTTGTTCAAAACAATAAAATGGTAGTATGCAGAAAGAAAAAGAAGCATCTGTTTCACTTCCTCATTCAATAATCATAAATGTTGAATGCAGCCAGACAATATTGTCTGGATTTAAAAATAATCAATTGCTTATTCCCAGCAACATTAAAATATTTGATAGCGTGTATTGCACAGAACACTACCACAGTCAATAACTTAGCAGGTCACTGGACTTATGCAGAAAAAGTAGAGAAAAAATATTAAGGACTAAAACAGCCAGCATCAAGTACATACTTCTTTCTGGGGAAGAGGTTTAAATTTCCTAACTACTGAGCAAAGAAATCTTTAACTACTTATTAACATTACAAAGAGAATGTCTTACAACTGCTTCTGAGGCAATTAGTAATTTTCAGAAATTTTACACTGAATTATTTGGACCTTTGATTTTGTACATTTCATACAAGTAGGATTTGCAAAATTCCTGCTTCTATTACTTCAATTTAACTGAAGAGAATAAAGGTCTTTTGGGATAATGTCCTAGTATGTTAATGTTTTCCCTTGTGACACTAATCCTAGAACACCTTCCACATCAGATGCACATCCATTTCACAAGGAGTCAGGCCAAAAATGATTAAATTTTAATCAATATGATGATCCTTATGCTAAATAAATTTTACATTTTGAAAGAGAGATGCAAGATGAGAGCTTCTTTGAATTTCATAAAGGTCCAGGCAAAACTGGAGATCTTTGCATCTGTTGTCTGAAGGGTCCAAAAATTAGATGCATGAAAACCTTTCACTTTTTTCTTTTTAAAATCAGTCTTTTAGGGAGGGATAATCCTGCACTGGTTTTAAGGAGCAGGTGAGACCAGGAGGATGGGTATGTATGACTTCCACATACTGGTACTCTGGATACTTTTTTCATGCCTGTTCAGAAACCTGGTCTTTATCTGCTTTATTCATGAATTCTACTGGAGTCATGAGGTAACACTCTCTGCTTACTGATTTGTATGAGCAGATCAAACTTCGTCAAAAATTGTATCTCTCTAGTCAATATGTTTTCACTGTCTGCTGGAATGAAATGATCCTTGAGTTGTGTTTATATCACACTGATGATACAGTAGGAAGTTAAATTGCAATATAATGGTTAATTGCTCACTTTTACTTTAGGACTTGTTGTTTGGAAATGTGCTTAGCAATATAACCACTTATTTTGTGTATCTCTGAAAGCTATGCTGTTTATTATAATTAGAAAAAAAAGTATTGCAGGAAATTAGAGATTAAATATCCCTAGATAGATTTTTAAATTTTATACTTTAAGAAGTATATTATGTTTGAGGCATTAAGTGTGTCTCAGATGGAAGACAATTAAATACATAGCCTAAAAACTATTTTCAAAGGGTGTTCTTCCATGTATGTGAGTGCAGAACTGAGTGACTCCAAAGAAAAAAGACGGCACAAGAGGAAAAAGGGCAAGGTGGAGAGAGCAAAAGACCACTGAAATACAAATTTAACCTGGAGAACAAGGGGTCAATTTGTTGCTCTTTATAGACTTGGAGAGCCTAAATTCCACTGACGGCAAACAAAGTAATGTCTTGTAATTCTTCGTTCCTGTGTAGCACAGAGCTGGGATGAATCTGATCCTTAGTATTATTTTTGTTTTACAGACAGTGGCACTAAAGATATTCCAGTATGTTCAACCATTTAATTTAGTACATTATATTTTAGTGACTGTTGTTAAAGTAGTTGTAATGATAAATAAATTAACTGTAGAATTTCATTAGGATCTATTAAGAAATAATATTTGCTGAAATTTAAGAACTAATGGATTTAAGATTTGTGATAACATAAAAATTTTAAAAAAAGTAAATTGTTAGTACTAAGAAAGTATGGCTTAAAAACTACATTACAAGATCATTTTCTGTATTGCTTTTGTAAAATTGAAACTTGGTATATCCATGTATGACAGAGAATGAACATGGTAAAAAATCACTGCAGTTAATACACTCTTTAAAAATTTTTCTTTCACGTTCAAATTAGATGAAAAACTAACATCCTCTCATCTTAAAAGTGAGAACTGAATAAGAATAGGCTGCATTTTAATACAGAAAATAAGTTATAAGATTATTATAACAAATATTATTATTATTAACAAATTTTTAGTCTGTTCAATGTTGGTTTTACTACTATAATTGTATTCTTAAAAATAAAAGTATGCAAGATATTACTGAAGTATAGCTTCAAGAACAGACTAATGTTCCCTTGAACAACTCTTCACATGGTTTTTTAAGGGCTCTGTTTTGACCCAAACTGTTGGGACAGCACATGCAAAGGTCTCTCAGCTCACCCTAAGATCCCACTAGCTCAAAAGGACTCTAGCAGAACACAATCCTGCATTGCAGATGTCTCTGCAGGTTGAAGCCAGCTCTTGGAGGGTGACACTGCTATGGTGATGAACATGACCTCGACGTCCACAGATCTTGACCCAAATCTCTAAGTCTATGGAAAGAAAAAGACATTTAAAAAAAGAAAAACTGTTCTTCACTGCTTAATTGTTATGGTGATATTCTTGAGAGAAATTCTTGAACTTCCAATTCTCAAAAAAAAGGAGACATTTTTTGCATATATTGAATACATGTTCAAGTAGCATGTTCTAGTTAAGCAATTTCAAGAAAAGAGTGTCTGATTCCTTTCCTTAATGAGGACTTCAAATCTGTAAAAAAATACTTCTTCAACATTGACAATGAGAAATCAACAACAAAAAAAAATAACATCGCCTAAATCTTCATTGAAGTTGCCTTTTAAACAAGAATGCATTGCCTGAATTCATTTGATACATGATAACACTCTAAAAGGAAAAATAAGGAAACACCCTTATGGTTTCCAGTTTTGTTTTGTCAGATTGAGTATTTATGGAGCATAACTATGTATGCATTTCTGGAGCACTGAGGACAGTAAAATTTCAACTTGTGTGTAATAGTAAAAATATTTAATAAGAATAGTCATTCACTAGAGAATCATTTTTATAAATCCCTATTTATGTGCTGCATGAGTAATAAAATTGCAGTATCATACAATAAATGGCAATAACTCTCAATCAGGTATGATGAATAGATTCCTGGAGCTACTAATTCATGAAATTCCTTTTTTTTTTTTCCTGTAAGGAATATAAGCAAACTCATCACAAAGGTATAAACTGTGTATTTGTTTCCTCCTCCTCAAATTTGTTCACCAAATTAAGTAACTAAAGAATCTTTGTTAGTCCTAGCAAATGACTGATCATCTCAATATAATTGAAAAATTTAGCTATATTGTCCCCTCCGCATGATTTTGTACTATAAAATGTTCAGAATTCACTAAAGTGACATGATGTGTTCACAAAGAACATTGGGCTGATTTGTAAAATACAGAATTTGGTGACAGAAACAGTTTCCATATGGCTAGATTGGATTATTTTGTATTGTTTTCATATGATTCAAAGTTTACAAGTAATAAATACAAGAGTTCCAAAGAAACAGCTCTTGATAATTTCTGAAAGGGTCACTAAAAGACAATGCTTGAATAAATTATGCAGACGTTTCTAAATCCTTGATGCTGATCAATGTACACTTTGGGGGAAACCAAAAGTTTTGAATTACTCCAAAGAGTTAAAAAGGCATTCTCTATAGAGATGTGAGAAATTTATATGAGCATGAAGTACTGCATACAGGGAATTACTGAGTACAAGAATTAGTTAATACTGCTCTACATACCTGTGGAGGACAATGGCAGAGAGCTCTGCTACCTCTCTCGGTCGTCTATCATATTTTGACATGCAAGAAAAAGTGTCTGGTTTTTAAGTGATTTCTATCCAGCTCACTCCTGGAGTCCATGGAGAAGAAGTTTGATTGTCTAGATAAAGTTGGACCAAATGGATGAAGCAGACATGAAAGACTTCACAGTTATAAAGATAACATGTCTTCTGATAAGAAGGGGTAAAGCCATAAGTAAGTTTCCATGCCCACTCACAACAGCAATATGTTCCTTCTCATATCAATTTTGTTGTCTCTGTATGGCAAATTACTGTGATCAACTGCATAGAAGTAATGACAAGTACGATAACATGGTTTCTTTGCTGCTTGACTTTAAATGGCTATTACATCTCCTTAGTGAATCTGATGCCCTAGGAAAGGAGCCTTTGGATTAGCACAGAAAAGGAATCATAGAAAGTAATCTCTCTGCTCTGTTCTTTCATAAAAGATCATTTCCTCCTCTAATACCTCAATGTCACTACAAGTCAATGCAGACCAATGAAACAAAGGGAGAAAAAAAAAGTCTGCTATAGGAAATATTTCTGTGCTTGCTTTCTTGCTTTCTATAGAAGCATTCATTAAAATGTATGACTCCCTATAACCTTCAGATTTCCTCTTTTTAAACAACAGTCCTCAGGAGCAAAAAAGAAAGGACAGAGTGCATATTAAATCATAGATAAACACTGTCATGCTTGTGGAGACAAGTTCAGTGTAGGTGAGTTATCTATTTAGACATACAAAATCAGTAACAGTTGATCCCTGTGAAATGTTCTCATGCCTCTACCAAAAAAAAAAAAAAA
>VWZF01004382.1:93465-112488 GCA_013396755.1 Sclerurus mexicanus
TTTTTTTTAATTTATTATTATTAAATGCATCCAGGACTCTGAAAAACACAACTGCCATACAGTTTGGCTGGTAGAAACCTACATTTGGAGCTGTTACAACTGACTTGCCTAAGGTTACATACTGTCCTCCTTTCTGTGTCTCCACCTTCCTGATTCAGCTCAGATTTGTATATACAGAAACAGCAGACCTGCATCTCTCCCTTTCTCATGACACTCCCTCCTTCAGCAGCATCACACAAGAATGCTCTTCTGTGCAACAGACACTTGGTTTGCTACGGTGGTGAATTGTTTGGGTTTTACTTGCTCGGTTCTCATTGCCTTTGAATTGTGAAATCCTGTGTGGTTGCAGTTCCTTGATCACTCAAACCAAACGGATTACTTTCTTAAGCAGACATTGGATTTTGCCCCTGATACTCAGAAACAATTTGTGCAGCCTGGATACTAAAAAGTACTTTTATAGGAAAAGAGGGGTTTATGAGGACAGAGAGATTTTCTACACAGACGCTACTGATGGGCAGAAGTGACCTAGGTTTAACTCATTTAAACAGTGGTTCTTTTCAGAAAAGCAGACACAGTCTGCGGGAAGGTTTCTTCATTAACTCACTTCCTTTTCTTGCTTAATGAAGGAGAGAAAGAACAATTCTTTCAAAGAAGATCTATGCCATCAAATACATATTATTTGTTCTTGGCTTCTTGATTGCAATGTTGCCATTAAAATGATTGAAATGATTTACAGCAAAGCGGCCTGTCAACCCACCCAATAAAGATCACCAGCCTAAATAAAACATTCACAACAGAAAGGCTTATTTCTGCCTAGAGCTACAAAGCAGTCAAACAGTGATGAAAAGCCTAATTGAATGCTAAAAACCAAAATGAATTAATAGTTCTATTATTGTATATTTCTGTCTTCTTGTATGTATTGTCAAAGTTAAGGGTAAAACAGATTTTTTTTTTTTAAAGACAAGATTGCCATTAAAGTATTATATTGTTCCTACAGACTATATTTCAGTACAGATCACTATTAACATATTTAAATAAAAATTCTATCGTTACAAATTAGTATGTTTACTACACCAATGTACTTTTGTTAAGCTAAACTCCTTTCCATAGGCTTGGAACCTTAACCATTTAAATGGATGAAACATAACATCCAACAATGTGCAAGTCTCCAAAAGAGAGTGCATTCATGGTCAGAACTAATTTAGTATATTAAATTATTAGTATATTAAATATTATTATATTAATTTTACATCAGTAAATAAGTGGTTAAAACACAAAATGTTTCCAATTTAAATGTTTTTGTGTTATTTGCAGTTAAGAAATGCTCTTTGTCATCACTAGGGAGTATTCTGCTGTTCTCATGCAAAACAAAATTTGAGGCAGTAGAGGAAAAAACTCATCTATTATTAATTAGATATAAATTATTCCTAATCTACACATAGTGCTTAATCCCTGGTTCACATAAATGCAAATTGTACTTCAGAAACAATATGTTAACAAGACACTTTTCAGCAGCAGACAAGAGCACCAGCTCTGTAAAAAATATCAAAAAACCGTTTTCAGCTCATTCCAAAGAACATGCTGATTGAAAGCCGACCCTGAGCTGTACAGAAATGCAAGCTCACATTGTGAGCCTGTTCATCAGCTCAAGAGTGGGGAAAAAAACTTACTAAAAATGTGCTGCTATTGAAGTTCATAATTAGCCTCCTTGTAAGGAGGAAATATATCCCTCTCATTGATTTACAGTGCTCCAGGAGTAATAAAGAAAACAGAAGTTAAATCATTCAAGAAGCTGCAAGGCCTGTACACTATTCTTCTACTTTTTACTCAAAATTTGCCAAAGCAAATTAATGAAATCAATGGCTAATAAGTTTGCGTCAAAAATGCCACTGCTTAAGAGATGTAATGGTAAAAAAGCATTAAAAAAGAGTTCCTGAGGACATCCTATGCTTTCTGGCTCAAGCACCATGTTCCAGAGAAGAAAAAAAAATCCTGTAGTGAATCTAGGAAAGGTTTTGTAGCTGCATCTTCCCAAGGGTAGAAGCAAGTTAGACTACCTGAATGGCATATCTGATACAGCTAGGGAATTCCTATGTGAAACATAGGAAAGATGTGAAACAAATAGTTGAAAAAGTTCCTAAAAACTTCACTTGAAAATGCTTATTTTCCCACATGGAGTCAAACAGTGTAATTTCTGTATTTCATTATCTCATCAAGTTTGAGAGAAACTTTCCACAGTTTGGGAAGAGGTGAACACATGAAGACTCAGAATCACAGAATCAACTGGGTTGGAAGAGATCTCTGAGATCCTCAAGTCCAACCTTGATCCAACACCACTGTGATTACTAGATCATGGCACTGAGTGCCACATTCAGTCTCATCTGAAAAACCTCCAGGGATGGTGAATCCACCACCTCCCTGGGCAAGCTACTTCAATGCCTGATTACTCTCTCTGCAAAGAATTTCTTCCTAATATCTAAGATAAATATCACCTGGCAGAGCTTAAGCCCATGCCCCCAGGCCCCCTTGTCCTACTGCTGGTGGCCTGGGAGAAGAGACCAACCCCCACCTGGCTACAAACTCCTTTCAGGGAGTTATAGAGAGTGACGAGGTTTACCCTGAACCTCCACTTCTCCAGACTAAACCACCCCAGCTCCCTCAGCCTCTCCTCATAGCACTGGTGCTCAAGGCCCTTCACCAGCTTCATAGCTCTTCTCTGGATCTGCTCCAGCACCTCGATATCTTTTCTGTACTGAGGGTTCAGTTCCCAGAACTGAACACAAAACTCAAGGTGTGGTCTCACTAGAGCTGAGTACAGAGGAAGAATCACTTCCCTCATCCTGCTGCCCACACTATTCCTGATACAGGCCAGGATGCCATTGGCCTTCTTGGCCACCTGGGCACACTGCTGGCTCATGTTCAGTCAGTCAGAACTCTCCAGCACTTGGCCTTGTTGAACCTCACCCCACTGGACTCAGCCCATCTCTCCAGCCTGTCCAGGCCCCTCTGCAGAGCCCTCCTGCTTTCCAGCAGATTGACTCTCCCTCCCAACTTGGTGTCATCTGCAAGTTTGCTAATGATGGACTCAATCCCTTCATCTAAATTGTCAATAAAGATGTTAAACAGAACTGGGTCCAACACTGACCCCTGGGGGACACCACTGGTGACCAGCCACCAACTGGATGCAGCCCCGTTCACCAGCACTCTCTGTGCCTGGCCCTCCAGCCAGTTCCTAACCCAGCACAGAGTGCAGCTGTCCAAGCCATGGGCTGCCAGTTTTTCCAGGAGTGTGCTATGGGAGACGGTGTCAAAAGTATTTTTATGTAATGTGCTATTCAATATAATTTGAGCAGAAAGAGGATTTTCCACCCTCCTATACATGGAAATAGCATAGCAAAAGTTGAGTAACTAGGAAAAAACTGCTCCCTCATAAATAATGATGATGCTTCCACTACTGTTCTGTGTACTATTTGAAGGTGGTTAAGAGTCACAGGAATCCAGATATTTTCTGCTGCTATGGTGAATGTAGCTGTCTTGTTAGGGAAGCTGCATCAGAAAACTGGGATTAAAGCGTTCTACCAAAGTAAATGTCCTCCATGAAATTCACCTCAACCTGATCCCAGTAGTCCTGGCCTTATTGAATAGGAAAGGTTGAATTTCCAGACACAAGAAAAAAATGTCAGCTCAGGAGAACTGTCAAGCAAAATTTCTGGGAGAATTGTAAGCAAACACCTGGACTCACTTGCTATAGAAAGGGAGGCACAAAGTCCTCTGGTAGCATACTATGACCAAAGGATGTCACTTGTCACCATGGGGGAAACAAAATTAACTGCATTACATCTTGCACTGTGAGTGTGCTGTAGTAGTTGAAATAAGCCATACATTATTCAAAAGCAGGAGGATATTACTAGGGTGAAGGTACATGTACTACCATACTGAAAGATTATTTTCCCAGCGTTTCAGAAAAATAAAGCTGCGATACACTGCTAGCTTAGATGGCATACAGGGCACAAAGATCCCAGAGGAATATAAGCAGTGCCAAAAAAACCCCAAACCCTCCATTTCTCAAGTCCATTTGGTCAAGAAGACCAAAGAGTTTACTTGCTTCTTGCTGAAGAGAGATTTTCCAACATGATGTTGAAAGGCAGAGTGTTTGTATCTTTTTAACTTTCGTCTTCAATAAAATATCTGCAGACTGTGACAAGAAGGAGACATAAATTCTCAGCCCAAAGTAGTCTCTGAGTACTGAGGAAAAGTTAAACTACAAAGAACTGACTAGAGTCAGTTCTGAGTAGGAGTAGGGAGTTTATGGCACTTCCTTTTCCTTTCCCTTGGAGACAGGAGAAAGTAGAGAAGATTTGAGTATCAGAGTTGCATTTTCTATCCTTAAAAAGACAGGAAGCTATAGATGATTTACTTAACTTTCATTGTCAGAAAACACTGAAAGAAATTAAGCATCTATAAAATAATGAAATAATAACTAAATAGCAGAAAATTAATTAAAAAAGAACATGTATCATCAAATTAATTATTTCTTTCTAGGACATAGTAACACGTCTTATGTATAAAGTACCATGTGAATATGTCATATATCTTAGCTTTAGGTCAGCTTTTGTCACTTATAAGATGCTTCTGAGAAAGCTAGGGAAACATGGCCTGTAAAAAACCACTATAAAGCCATCCTTGTTGAAAAACACATATGCCTTTTGTCAGTGGTTCACCACAAGATTGCAAGGACTCAGTAAATAGGAATACTACTGCCACTCACTCCATGCTAAAAACTGTGTTGCTTTATCAGCATAAATATTGATCATGAAAAACTGGACATGAAATTTATCAGGTTGGTTTGAATTCACAGATTCTGGAAGACGAAGCTGAATTTAGAACCTGGAGAAACTCTAAGAATAATACTACTTAATTCAACAAGGAAATGAGCAAATTTGTGAAGCTCTAGTAAGGAATAATATGTCTGGAGGGAGGGTGGAACATGAGGGCATGAAGAGCTAAATCTGTAGAAAAAGATTCAGTAAAAAACAAGTTCATTAAATTATGTCTATGGAAAATACCTTCAACACAGAGGGAAACAGCACAGAGGAGTATTATCAGAAAGGCAAGTGAATACCCAAGTACTCCCATTCTAGTCTGTATTACGAATACAAAATCTGGGCCTTGCCCACTTTCAGGTACTCTGAGTCAGGAAAACTACTGAGCATTTGAAGAAAAAAATGAATCTGAAATGAAATGGAGAAATATTCAACTCACTGTGATCTTTAATCTATGGAAGAGAAGACTGAAGAGACAAAAAAAAGTTTTAAACAGTAAAAAAATATTTGAAGAATGTTTGGCAAGGAATAAGAGAATAACTTCTTCATTGTATCTTCTGGGAATTAAGTGAGCTTATATTGAAAGTATTTAGATCAGAGACGGGGAAAAGCTTTCTAACAGTGAGGATAGCTAGCAGCTGAAACAATTTGATTAAAGAGAGTGTTATATAATCTGCTTTGAGCTAATGAGCTCTCTACCATTTAAAATCAGACCAGAACACATACTTCCAGAATCTCTAAATACCTTTCAAACACCCATCTCTTTACAAAATAATCAGCCTTTGGTTTACTGTTGGAAATATTATTATGCTGCAAAAAAAGGAAGCTATCATCCAAGTATCACTGCACCTGGCAGAGCAGTATACTCCTGTGTCCTTTGTACTCTCTACATGCAGTCTATGCAACACCATTCAGCTTAAGCCTACTACTGAGCATATGAGATTCTCCACGTGCTGTCCTGCCTCCATGAAATGCATTCTTAAAGCATATTCTAATTGACAACAACAGTTTCTCTTGGCTTCTGAGAACTGCCTGATATAGAAATACACAATGTCACAGCAATGACAATTGCTACCCCACAACTATTCCCACTGAAAGTTAATTGAATTTCAATTTCTTTTAGTGGGAAAAGCCAGGAGGAGCCAATTATCATTGCTTTAATACTGATGTTTCACCTCAGGCAAAACTTAGGTTCAAAAAAAAACATTTGAGATCCTGCTTGCAATCTTTCTTCTGGTATATGGCTTTGACTTCTAGTAGCAGTATTGTATCAAGGCAGGGTTGCACTAAAGCCAGTTGATCATATTAGCAAAAAACCCAGATTATTATATATTTAAAATACTACAAATAAAAAAAAAACACATTCAAAATTTAATGCAGTTTGTGTGTTTTACAAACTACATTCTATCATTTTACTGAATACTCCCTGTAACAAATTATTAATGGATGAAGTCAGCATGTTTTGTTATATTCCAAATCTAATTCCCCAACCTGGAAGAAATTTTGGCTCTTCTCTATGCCAGGATGGGAGAGTGTCAGTACACTGTGAATTCTATATGCACAACAGCTATTCCCATGAGTTTATGGGATCACATCCTTCACTTGCTGTTGCTAAAACCACAGAATTACTGAGAAGCATTTCCAATTGTCTACTGATTGGCTCAGTTTCCTGCAGTATTGAGGGTGTAGCTCTTAAAATCCACAGCAGATGTGAACCCTTGGTTTCATTACATCAGGATATATACACAGTAAGCTCTATCAGCAGAGTCAATGCCATTCTCGAATCAGCTGATGATGAAGAAACTGCAATGTGAAAGCAAACTCAAAGGCAAATTAAAATCACAGTGGCTGAAACAGAAAACTCATTTTTCATCATTACGATTTAGAGCAAGCAATACACATCACTTTTTTTAAATGAAGTCCAAATGACAATACAATGAATTTCAAGCCAAGTTCTCAATTCTACAGCTTAAATTGTGAAACTCTGAAGCAGCTTAGTAGTATATGTACTTTCCAGGAAGTAAAGAAACACAGTGTGTTATTTTCTTGGTAATTGCTCTAATTGCAAGATCTATCTATCTATCTATCTATCTATCTATCTATCTATCTATCTATCTATCTATCTATCTATCTATCTATCTATCTATCTATCTATCTTTTTTTTTTTTTTTTTTGTTTCCCTCTTCCAGGTGTTTGATTTCCAAAATTTGCTACTATGAGGTAACAGTAGCAGATTTGCCCTTTTTCTGTCTGGGCTTGAGGCAACAATGCTGTTTAAAGAAAGTTTGGCTATAAACATCAACATATATGGACCACAGACTTCCAACTTGTGAAGCTCTGAGCTATATTCTAAAAATAAATGTCTGATCTTCACATATATGGTGCCAACATTCTTTCAAGTTATTATTTTTACCACTACTCAGAATTAATTTGGAGTGTAAAATTTTTAAAATAGAAACGAAAGCAGCAAGCTATGCTATTCCTATCAATTTTCTTAAGAGGTTAACACAGGAGCAAAGGCAGACAGAAAAAAAAAAATGTAGCAGAAATTTCTTATGGGGCACCCTTTCAAGGACAAATGAACAGATTTTGCACTATTTTTTAACACCACAATTCACTCCCTGGCTAAGTGAAAGTATTATCTACCAAGAATTTATCTAAATATGTCAGACAATCACAACTTTCTTCTTCTTCCACTGTAAACTTAGAAAAAAATCAAGTTCCATCTTCCGTTTTTATACTGTGTCTGTTGACTCAGCAACTTCACACTAAGCAATGGCTATCTCTCACAGTGATCATGTAAAAAAAAAAATCACACATATAAAAAGCTAGAAATGGTCTATGGTATAAACTGCAGAGGCTTTTGAACAAGATTTTTAGAGATTTAGAAAAACAAACAAACAAACATATATTTTAAAGTGTATATGTGATGCTAGGGAAAAAACCAAACCTGATTACAGCAGTGTGAAGGAGCAATAAGTGTTGTGTCTATACTACATAAGGGAAAGCAATAGGTATTACTGTATACAGCATGCATGGGTGAAGAAACCATGCTACCAGCCTACAAGCCACCTCTGTGAATCCAACACTGATGCTGATGTATGGTGTCTTGCAGAGCATAGGGCCAGTGTAGCTCCATGGACTAAAACTGGTCTGCTGAGTGCATTCTACATGGAGGAGTTTCCTGGTGTTAACATCAAGGTGTTTTCAGGCCCTGAGGATTTGTCCTGATTTCAGTTTTCAGTAAACCTGTGCATCTTACCCCTAGCACCATGCTGAGTTAAGTACCACCAGTTGAAATGGTTGCATAGTCTCCCAAAACCAGGAAACTGCAGTAGGATGACTGCACAGGGGACTGTCTACAGCTGGACAAATATAGGGTAAATAGTCCATTCACAAAAGTACTAAGGGGATTTTCTACTTAAAAACATGAATTCTTTAATACGTATCTGTCCTAGATGTTCTCCAGGAAGATAGCTGTAATACCATGACCACTGAGAGAACCACAATATCTGAGTTTAGCAAAATATATCTCAGCCCACCTGTATGTCCTCTGGAATCAGAGCTAAAATTATATACTAGACTCTGCATCAATTCAGTCTTTCAGGAATCAATTGTCCAAATAGGATCCTAGTCAAAAGATTCTAAAAGGAAGTATATTAATATATACAGGGAAAAACTGGAACTGATGGTGCATAACAATGAGAGGGGGAACTGAAAACACATATAATTACTTTGATACATCTGAAACTATTTTCTGTTTCCATAGGATGAAGATTTCCAGATGTTTAGAGCAGGCTAGGATCAGGCTGTAGGCAACCCAAGCTGAAAAAGACGCTAACTGTCCTGCAGTTCCTTTCACTGTTTCAGCAGACCCTGAAGACTACACTTCATATTTTTGGGAGTAACTAGTGGTCTTAATTTACCCAAATATTTCTCTTTTCACACTTTAGATACCAGGAAGCAAGGAGGCTCAAGGAAGGAAGGGTTGAGAAATAGCCTTTCTATTTTCAGCTGTAAACTTCAGCAGTCTTCAAACATGTATATCCAGCAAGTTTTTGTGAACATGATGAATGATCCAGCAGTGATCCCAACTGTCTTACTAAGAATATATTTACATGAGAGAACACAGGAGGCTTCTTTAGCATAATGACTCCATAGAGAAAACAAAGCTTGTAATGATCACCTCTCTGAGTGTGTTGCCAGTAAGCTAGAAAAATATACAAGAAACACAGTTTCTGTAGGGGCTTGTAATGTTCCTTTTTTGTCTCTACTTACAGGGTCTCAGGACTCATGAAAAACTTATGGCTCAGGAAGGCATGGCAGTTCCAGCATGTGGCTGTCAAGTTAATTTATGAGTGTATATAATTAGTGATTGCTTTTCCTCTGGAAAGATGAAACAGCTGAGCCAAGAAAGACTGGTGACTACCATTTTCAATATCCAGAGATAGGCATTTTCAGGGGATGAACAGAGAGAGAAACAGAGAAGCATCTGTGCAGCAACTAAGAAGTCAGTAAGTTGTAATATTGTATCATTGAATACACTTTCCACATGCAGGGCTTTAATTATCACTAAACTTACAGGTCTGTGTGGGAACTGCAGAGGGGTTCAGAGTGGCATTGTAGCTCCAGGAGTTTCCAGCAGAATTCTGCCTACAGACAATGCAAGCAGGCTGTTGCCTTCTGAGGAACTGAGGGAATAAAGGCTTTCTTATTCTAGTCTCAGTACTGGATCTGAATTGGAAGTGGATGTGGTACAAAGCCATGCCCCAACTAGTCATGCTCCTTGTGCAGGGGATATCAGTCATTTGAAAAATCCCAACAGGTTGCAGATTGTATCCTTACTGAGATTTTACCTGCTCCTCTCAGAGAACTCTACACTCCCTAATTAGGCATTCTGGAGGCACCTGTCCCTTATTAACTGCCAACCTATCAGATCAAATATAATGTATTAATTAATTCCCAATTGATTACACTAGCTGGCAAGGGCAATGGTTCCAAGAAAAATGGATGTAACTGTTACTATGTTTAGTGCAACACAGCTGCCTGTGTAGAAGTGATCCATAGACAGCATCCTTTTATTTGATAAGCAAAGGCTTCATCTAAACTGTGGTGGCTGAGGGCACTTTGCAATTCCCAGCTCTGAGGATAGACATGAAGATCTCATGCTACAGTGAGTTTTATATATTCTGGTATTCCTGGCCTTCATTACAGTTTCTGCTGGAAGAAAAGCTAGGAAAGCAAGGAGGGAGCGATCTGCAATGTATGTCAATGCATCTCCCACTTCAGGCGTCCGTGGTAAAAGGGATGGAGATGAGGATGCACCACAGAACAGGCTTTTAGGCATAGGCAAAAAGTCAAGATTTACTTTGGTACATTGATAGCGAGGAAGAAATGATGCTTCATATCCTTCCAGTGACAAATATACAGACCTTGGATTTCAAAACAATGTCAGTATTCTGAAAAACTCTTCTGGGGGATTTTGTCTGCAGCAAGACCATGTGCTTGCATCATATCTGGGTTTACAAAAATGCATACATATGCACAGCATGCATATATACCCCATCATATATACCCCTTCACATGATTCAGATCAATAGAGTTGTTTTGTGGTTTAGGTTTTATGCTTTTGGAATACAGGGTGTTTGTTTTGGCAACTCATTTCCTAAACTCCATCTTTCCAGCTTGTGTTAAACAGACTTGGTGTCTGAATCTTTGGTGTTCAGAAGATCTCAAATCCACATGTGATCTCCTTCCTCAGCTTTTCCTTGGAGATTCCATGCCTGATTTTGGAGCTTCCTCCAGCCACCTGAGCAAAAAATCTCTTACCCTGAAGTAGCCCAAGAGCCTACCTTTTATAAATTTCAGCATCACTGGCACAATCTTCAATTGTAGTCATGCAAAATGTTGCCTAACAGTATGATTGAAATTGCCATGAAGATACTGACACAGAATATTAGAAATGGAAGAATTGGGCCAAGGAAGGGTCAGTGGAGTTTTAGCAATATCGTGATCACAAAGATATAGGTGCACTTTTTTATCCCAACAATCAGGACTTAGACATACCTCACTTAAGTCTCTGTATTTAGAAATAACTCGTATCAGTGGACTGATATAGGTGTATATGAAGGATATCACATGTGGATTTGAGATCTTCTGAACACCAAAGATTCAGACACCAAGTCTGTTTAACACAAGCTGGAAAGATGGAGTTTAGGAAACATGAGTTGCCAAAACAATCATACTGTATTCCACAAAACATAAAACCTAAACCCTAAAACAACTCTATTGATTTCACTCATTCTGATGTAAGTAAACCTGCTACTATACTTTGAACATTAGGAAACTTTGCCCACTGGGCTACAGATCACCCACAGCTTATATGTTAGCAAAATAACATTTCAATGTTCCATAGCAGCTAATGATTCCTTGTGCGGATGGGCCAGGTATTGAACTTCCCCATCAGTCACACACTTCCTGATCTACTGAATGTTGTAACTGATTTCATATGCAAAAAACTACTCAATGTGGTCTCTGTGCACTTCTGAGAGATCTTGTCCAAGATCCTTAGCTCCTCTAGAGCACCACAATGAACAGATTTTGACATAGTTCATGCTTGCTAATGTGGTTTGTACTTAATGTAATATTCCATTAGAATGTGAAAACACTACTGTTGCTGAAGTGAGTTGTTTTAAAATGCTTTTAAAAACAGCAATCATAATTATTTATGCAAAAACTCCAGTAGACTACTCTGGGATTTGCTAATGAAAGACCAAAGACTTGGACCCACAATTTCTAAATAGATTCTGCAGTGGAGAGACCACAGCTTAAACCTTTTTTTTTTTTTTTTAATTGGAACTGGAATACATATTAGTAATACAAATTAAGCTATAACTTGTCAGCTTTTAGGGGCAGGTTTTAAAACTTCCATCTCTGTCTTTCAATATCCCTAATTTATTGCAGAGCTGAAGCTCATATACAGACCACACAGTCCACAGTATAATTCAGCTCCATTCCTTACGTAATAAATAAATTGATAATATTGAAGTCTTTAAATTAACAAAAGGTTAAATAACATTTTATGAGTTCTCTTGGTGATTTTGAGGCCTGCACCACATTTTCCATAATACATCATTACAGCAAAAGCACTCTGCAGTATTGCAGCTGTACTACAGTAATATTATTATGGGAGAGCTGCTGCTTTGAGATGCCTATTAAACAGGAGCCTCTAAATGGTCAATAAATTGTACATTACCCAGGATTGGTCAGTGAGCTATCACAGAGCCACATTACTTAAACAAAGCTAAAAGTTATCCATTCTCTTTCTAGGGACTCAGCCATGTGGGAGAAATCAGAAGCAAGCCCTTACCTTATCAAGGTGTTTGATGGTGGTCTCTTTTGGCCATAAAAAACTTTTAACATGTATTCAGTGTGTAATGAGTCCTCATTTTTTTAAATTTTCCGGTTACAGCAATAGCCTTTTGCATAAGAAATTAGTTACAGCACTCAATAGATCAGGGAGTGTTTGAGTGATGTGGAAGTTCAGTACCTGGCCCATCACTATCAGAAATCATTAGCTGCTGCGGAACATTGAAATGTTAATGTTCTTCTGATATATACTTACTAGAATAGAAATGTCTCATTTTTGCATCATCCACAAAATATCATAGAAGGAAATGATGTAATGCTATCAATATTTTCCAGTGTAAATTGGAAATTCCAAAGAAAAAGCAGTGCTCCATTCTCTGTTCATGAGAAAATAACTACTAAGACATTTTTGCTTGTAAAGAGTGAAACCCACTTAATCATCAAGCAAGCATAAGCTTTACAAAACATGATCAAAATTTCATTTCCACATTATTCTGAGAATTGAAGTTGCAGATGGAAATCAGCAAAGAGACAAGCTTTCTTGGAAGCAAAAAAGCACTCTCAACATTTTTGATACTAAAAAGCTGGATGTGTGTTAGTTCTGAAAGCATGGATAGGTAAGGAATGACTCCCCAGTGTCAAATGTCATCACTGAAAAACTACCAAAGTACTTCCTTTGTCTCAAGATTTCTAGAATGACTCTCAAAAGGAAGAAAAAAAAATTGCACAAATTTGAATAACAGTTGAAGAAATTTGTGAAGAATAAAGGGTAAAATGTTAAATGCCAAAGTAAATCAGGATATCTATCAGCAATATATCTACCTGTACCTATCACTAACAGAATGGGCACATGCACAAAGATATCTCTAAATGTAAATAATAATATTCCCCTTCCCCTCGATGACTAGAATACTATCAAACTTACCTTTCCTCAGGCAAGAACTCAGCACATCAAAGCTCTTTAATCCACTCTGAATTGAAAGCATGAATTGGGATGTCAATTATTGCTAAATTAGTCTTGTGATTTTTTTTTTCTGTACTTGAAAACCTCTGACCCTTTCTCTCAGGTAAAGACATGCAAAATTACTTGTAAACCACAGAGGCCTGAATTTGTGTAGTCCATCACCAATGGTGTGGGCCATCACTTATCCTCTATGTTACAAAAAACCCCCGAAAACATTAATTTTATGTCCTTTCTGCTCTTACATTACAAATTTATATTAAACTGCACAAAAGTACAAAAAAAAATTATTCTGCGTTCCCCTTCCTTTCTTGTTCTACTATACCTTATTTGTACACAGACCTCTGAATTCCTTCATATACTCTGAATTCCATGATTCAAGGAGTTGCACGTATTTGCCTAACAACTAATTAGAAGAATAGTGTTTTTCTGCTTTTTGTAAGCAAACCCAGAGGATCCTCATTAGACTCCAGAAAAAAGTTGTGAGACTTTGGCCTGCTGAGTATCACTGTGATAATTTGCTTCTGCAGTTAAATATGACTCCTGAAATGAGAGAATACTGACAGGAAATACTGAACATTAAAAAATGTACTATTAATTCAGAATGACTATTTATGCCCATATATAATCTACTCAAATTTGCTGAGGAAAACAATAGCCAAAAAACACATAATTTCTATTTGCATGGAATACATGTTAAAATTTAAACTCAGCTCTGCATGTAATGCAGATAAAGGCCAATCTTGGCAACAATGGGAAAGCTTGTCTTTGAAAACATTATGAACAGTCTTTCTGAGTGGCTTCAGGACAGCACAGGAATTTAGTTGAAAGAATTTTGTGTTTAGTGATCATACATTAGAAGTCTCAACATAGTGCTGAATATTTCCTTCATGTAAACTAGTGGACTTATTCAGGGACCTGTACACTTTTTATAGCCTCTCCTTAACTAAATGCAAAAGGAGTCAAAGTTTGTAAGTCAGGGTCTCAGTTGCTGTAAACCAGTCTAGCTCCAGTGAGAGAAGGAATACAATTTACACAGACTATGGTATTGCATCTCTGAGGGCTTTGAGGTAGATTCAAACCAAATCAAGTTCGACTGAGCATGGAATGCACTAGAAAGCTGTCGGCCTGCAGGACAGAGTCACTTTTCCCTTCATCTCTCTAAACAAGAAAAAATGTTAATCTTGCCAATAGAATCAAGAATCTACACAAATCTTCTTGATCTTTGTAAGATTGTTACTTTGGACCTACAAGGTAGAAACTTTCTTCCACAGGAGTCCACATACATTGTTAAAAATTTAAAATGCAATGGAGTTTATGTCAAGGCTCTAGACTTTAACGCAGTACCTGCTGTGGGATGCATTTTTGCTCCCTTGCAAAATGCAAAATGAATGGGAACAATGTAAATGGTGGACTTGCTCTATGAAGGAAATGATTGGTATTAATCAGCAACTTCTCAAAAGAAGTTAGTAAAAAGTTTCTGGTCCTGGAGTCCCACTGTTTTCTGATGAATAGTTGCAGACAAGACAGTAACCTGTGTTTGCAGACATAATTTATATCAAAGATTTGCTTCAGGAATCAACAGCAACTAGGAGAGTTTAAAATGAGATAGGTGGTTTGGGGTTTTTACATTGCTTTGTCATGCAAATTAGAGTGAATATCCCTCATCTACCAGGCTAGAGGATTATAGGTTTGGTCAAGTAGGAATTCCCTTTTATGAATCCATGTTGACTATTCATGACTACCTTCTTTTCCATCCTGTGCCTGGAATTTTTTTCCAAAGTATTTATTTACTCCATCACCTTCCCAGGCATGAAGGTAAGGCAAATTGATCTGTAATTCCCTGAACCTTTCTTGGCTTTTTCAAGATAGGAGAGACATTTGCTCTCATCCAGTCCCCAGGCATCATTCCAAACCACCCTCATCATTCAAATATTCTTAAACTGAGAGATTAAGCTATATGTTGGTGATACTGGAGCAACACAGTTACAATGTTTCCCACACTACCTTCAAGAAATGCTCCTGATTGTGGAATTCTAATTGGTTGCAAAAGCAAACATTAAAAAAAGGCAGAGCCCTGGCCTGGTCTCCTGTGTTCTGAACTTCCCTGTGTGCTCCCATGACATCATTTGCATCAGGGTCATCACTACTTTGCACAAGAGGCACAAAGATCAGAATTATTAGAGGGAAACGCCAAAATGATGGAATAAGGACTTCTTTCTACCTTGGAAACAGTCTATTAACTTCCCAGGCATTACACATAACACCTACAGGCCTGGGTCTGACCTGTACTATGCACAGGTACTGAAGGAACAGTGAATACAGCAACATGTAGCCTAGTCCCTAAGCATGTGTTCCAGTTTTCAGTTCTCCATAACATACTTCACCTGCTCTTATGTTGCCCACTCCACCTATCTGTTCATTCAGCATCTCTGGAATCCTGCAGTCTGGATAAATCACTGATAAATAGCATTCAGGAGTTTTCCACTTGAATATTTTGACCTTGGAAATCCAGAAAGCCCTAAACACAAATGCAGTCCTTGTATCAGACGATTACACCTCCAACCATACCAAAGCCAAGTGAAAGTCTTGGTGAGGTTAAATTGCTTGGGATAGGAGTCCCAGGACTCTAGGTTTGGTCTATTATTATGCATTCATTACCAGTATATTTTGGTGGAAATAAAGTTACACCATCTCACCCAAATAATGTGTTAGGGACCTAGAAATACTAACTTTAATCGTTAATCTACACTGTATAAATTCAAGGATTTGGTTCAAGCACATTTAATTCAATTCAGAATTTAATTATAGTTAATTTCTTTCTGTACTTTCCAAATGCATTGTAATAGACCTATCTTTTTGCATCCCTCTGAGCTTAGCAAGCAGAAACAGTTTCTCCTTAAGTTGTTTTGACCCTACTGCCCTTGCATAACCAACTTCTGTGAGGTTACTGTGCTGTTGGATCTATCAAAAAGTCTGAAATTTATTAACTGCAAATTATCAGCCTTTTCTCTAATAGGGTTAGCAATAATTAGCTTTAAAATAAGGAGTGAGTTACTGTAAATGATAAAGTCATCATTTACATTGATTACCTTGCTAATTAGTCATAGAAAAAAGTAGGCCATTTGAGCAACAAATGACATTACTATGTCACTATAAAGAGCCATCACAATTAGACCTAACCCCTGTTCAGTTTTGCTTCAGTAAAGATCAACAAACCAGATGGAATTCAGTAACTGATTAATTATTAATATTTTTTACTGATTTCCATCAGTTCTAGTTCAAGTACATTCTTTCCCTAGACAATCTTTAATTACAATTTTTCTAAAATACCCACCCTGCAAATCAACTGTAATACACCAAGGAGGACTGTGTATCCATTTCTACAAAGGCAAGAAGATCACAAAAAATACAGAGAGAGGCAGAAGCTGAAGGTGCCTTCACAAGACTCAGTTCCAAGAGTCTAAGATTTGACCCATAAAATCCAGAAATACTGAAGATGTCAAATTAAAGGTTAATTTTCTTATCTGATGCTGACAGAAAATCTATTCACCACTGTACAGTACTTAACATGACTTAACAAAAATCATAGAAGCATTTAGGTTGGAAAAGGCCTTTCAATTCATCAAGTCTAACTGCAAACCTAACACCTGCCAAGTCCAACACCAAGTCATGTGTGCTACATATTTTAAATACCTCCAGGGATGATGACTCAACCACTTCCCTGGGCAGCTGGTTCCAGTGCTTGACAACCCTTTCTGCAAAGATATTTTTCCTAATATTGAATCTAAACCTTTCCTGGTGTAACTTCATGCCGTTTTCTCTTGTCCTATCACTTGTTACTTGGGAGAAGAGACGAACCCCCACTTGGCTACAAGCTCATTTCAGGTAGTTGTAGAGAGTGATCGGTTCCATGCTGAGGCTCTTTTCCTCCAGGCTAAGTAACTACAGCTCCTTCAGCTGCTCCTCCTAAGATGTGTGCTCCAGACCCTTCACCAGCTTTGCTGTCCTCTGAACAAGCTCCAGCATCTTAATGTTTTTTTTTCTACCGAGGAGCCCAGAACTGGACACAGTACTTGAGTTGCTGCCTCACCAGTGTCGAGTACAGGGGAAGAATCATTTTCCTAGTCCTGCTGACCACACTATTTCTGATACAGGCCAGAATGTCATTGACCTTCTTGGCCACCTGGGCTTACTGCTGGCTCATGTTCAGCTGGCTGTTGACCAACACCTCCAGGTTCTTTTCTGCTGGCCTTTTTAAACCAATGGCCTCAGCCCATTGATCCAGCCTGTTCAGATCCCTCTATAGAGCTTTTCCACTTTCCAGCAAATCAACATTCCTGTCCAACTTGGTGTTATCTGCAAACTGATTGAAGCTGCACTTGAACACCTTGTCCACATCATCAGTAAAAATATTAAACAGGACTGGCTCTTGTACTGAGCCCTGGGGGACAGCACTAGTGACCGGCGACCAGCTGGATCTGGCACCATTCAGCATCACTCTCCGGGCACAGCCATCCAAACAGTGCACCTGTCCAAGCAATGAGCAGCCAGTCACTCCAGGAGAATGCTGTGGGAAACAGTGTCCAAGACTTTTACTAAAGTCCAGGTAGACATCACCCACAGCCTTTCCCTCCTCCATTAAACAAGTCACCTTATTGTAGAAGGAGATCATGTTGGTCAAACAGGACATGCCTTTCCTAAACACCCTAGCCCAGTGGAATGGAGAGGAGAATCAAAGTAAAACTTGTAGGTTGAGATACAAACAGTTTAATAATTGAAAATAAAGTAAAATACACTAATAATGGTAAATTATAATGATAGTGATAATGATAATTATAATGATAATAAAAAAGAAAAAACAAGTGTTGCACAATGCAATTGTTCACCACTCACTGACCAATCGCAGAGCCTGCCTTCCTGAACCCAGATTAGTTGCCCTTCTAGGTAGCTCCTCCCAGTTTATATATTCAGCATGATGTTCTATGCTGTGAAATATCCCTTTGGTTAGTTTGGGGTATCTGTCCCAGCTATACTCTCTCCCAGTTCCTTCTGTGTGGCGGTGGAGCAGAAGACAAGAAAAAGAGTCCTTGACTTAGGATAAACACCAATTAGCAAAAACCAAAACAATGGTGCGCTATCAAAACCGTTCTCATTCTGAATCCAGAACACAGCACTCTAACAGATACTGAGAAGAAATTAACTCTACCCTAGCTGAAACCAGGATAATCAGACACTTGCATAAAAACCACAAACTGCTACAGTCTTTGAGAAGACCATTCAGAGAGCATCAGACCTGCAATGGTGAAGCAGGAGGCTTCAGCCTTGAGGGACTCTGCAAACTTCTCTGGCTATGCCCACTAACACTGCTGAGGAAAATGTAGCCTTGGAAGAAGATGCAGACATGCAATGAATATCCAGAATCTTGGAGGCTGTTGCAAATAATATTTAGTTCAAGTGCCATTAGCCTAGTACAATTAGTCTAGTGCAGTAGTGAAGTGCCCTGTACAGAGAACTGACATTCATTAAAGCTTGTACAATGACACCTTTGAAAGACTATGATCTCATTGCATCCTAATGTCACAGCAATAATCCTACATCTTGTAAAATGGAACATGACATTTTCTTTTTCATTTTTCTTATTCTACATTGTCTCCATTCTGCATTTTCTCACACCTTTAGATTAGGAAGTCGATATAGCTTTCTACTACAAGCTAACAGTTGTGGATAGGAAAGGTTCAACAAAGTAAATAATTAAAGCAGAAAGACACTACCTGAAATATACAAAACACACACCCACCCCAAATTAAGGAAGGAATAAAGACTGAACCTGGATATGGCAAGAGTTCAGAAGTATTGGCAAAAAAAAAA
>VWZF01004382.1:112537-122737 GCA_013396755.1 Sclerurus mexicanus
GAAGAAGCACAGTGCAGCTCAGTTCAAAGTATGCAGATGGAGCTATGACATAGAATCTTTTTTCTTCTTTTTTAATAAAGAATTACTTTGCTACTTTGCTGATTATCAGAGAGTACAGAGACTAAGGCTAGTTAAGAGCACTTACAATCCTTGTAAGTGTCTAAGCTGAGTGCTGTGAAAAAAAACATTCCACTGCAGATAGGCTGCTTGACATAATCTTACGTGTCCTCACAGCTCAGAACCTTATAATTCAAGCACAAATTAGCCTCACAGGGCAAGAGCTGACACTCTTTATAAATAAGCCTCCTCAGATCTACAAAAGTTTACAAAAACATTTGTAGGTCTTTATATTAGCTTTCCTATTTAAAATACAGTTAGATCCAGAGGGGATAAAGGTAAGGAAGCACTGAACCTTTTCTTTATGACAAAGTAGTAACTGTGTTAAACTGGCATCAAAGCAGCATAAGCAAGATATATTGTCTTCATACTTGTTTCTGGTTTCTATGAAAACTTGTTTATTATTAAGAATTATGCTTTTTTCCCCTCTTCTGTCCACTGAACTTTTTGTTTTTAATCAGAATGTTATTTTTACAACTCAAAAACTTTTAAACATAATAACAAACAGTGAGTGGTTTGAGCACTATGAATCAGTAACTTAACCTAGACAGAACCATTTCAATCTGCATTCACTGTTCCACAGTTGATATGTTAAGAAAGAAACTTTTAACTTCCTATTACATGCATGTCAATTTTGCCAGAAAACAAACCCTGAAAATTTCAGGAAACAATAATTCTACCTTGACATTCATAAACCTAAAGTTTCAATGACCCTGAGTCATATCACATTTTTCTTATGTCTAATTAAAGACTCAGAATAACTTTGTTTACTTTTCTGTCCAATTTTACCACTCAACACTGACAAAGTATACAGAAAAAGGTAAACAAAGACAAAGAAACTAAGTACCTAAAAGCCTATTGTAGTTAATTAATTCTGAACAAGGTTGACTGACAAAGGGTTTAAAACTTAGTATCCCCTACCCAGCATTATCATTACAAGCAATCAATATCACAGCGAAAACAACAATGGAAAGTTTGGTTAACAAAATACAATACAGGCCACTCTGAAAAAAACCCAAAGCCAACTAAAAAAAAAAAACAAACAGAAAACCAAGAAACTAAACTGAAAAAAACACCCCAAACAAACAGGAAACTAATGATTCTGCTCAAATACAGTAATGCAGACTGAAAGCCCCAAGAAAAGTTTCCAGAGTGGCTAGTCAAATCTTACAGGAGAAGGAAAGACTGCTTCAAGAATTTACTGATCATATTTGTCTTTCTCATCTTCATTAGAGTTGCGTATGAATCTAGTTTATCAGCTGTATAAAGCTTAGCATTGAATCTATTTTGCATAAATGTTGACATGAAGATGTACTTTCTGCAAGCATCTGTACAGATCACTTCAGATGAAGGAAACAAATTGATACAGAAAATAAAAATGCAAATGTCTTTTACAGATGAAGAAAATAGTCTAAACTGTTATTTTCTTCAGTAATGACCAAACACTAAGCACAATGCACACAGTAATTTCAAGCTACTTTCCATATTGGTTTACTGACATATAATGACATTGCAAAGTTAGAAGCAAAGCCCTCAACAGCAGGACAACCACTTTTCATCATTTGGATAGGATTCATAGCTCAGAGAAGGAGAATTAGTTAGAAAATGGGGAAAATGTCTAGCTCTTAAAAAAGACAGTTTTGCTAAAAATGCCCCATGGTCTAACTGATAAAAAATACTGAATAAACTGCAGATTCTGTCTTTTCAGATGTTACCAGTGTTGGTTTTTTGCCATTAGATGTGGAAGTTTTTGGTGTTTTGGGGATTTTTTTGTTAATTTGGTTCGACTTTTTTTTTGTTTGAGGGTGGTTTTTTTTTTGATGTTTTTGTGGGTTTTGTTTGTTGGTTGGTTTTATTTTGTTTTGTATTTTTAAGTCATGCTTGTCTGTAGGAGAGTAATTAGCATGAAAAAGAGAAGACTAAAACCAAGTTTTAAAATCGACTCCAAATTCCTCAGAGAACATATTTATGTTGCTGAACAAGCCATGTAACCTTTATGTATTTCATATATACTGTATGAAAAATGACTACTAAAATAGAACTTTACAGAGAATTGTGGTTCTTACTAATTGGTTAAACTCTTTGAGATATTTGGATGAAGGATGGCATTTCACTGCCACATGTGTTAGAGCTTCCCTCTGACTATGTCATATTAGACAGCAGAAACTAGAGTAAGCCAAGCCAGAAGAATAGTTTAAATGCCCAGACTGGAGGAAAAAATGCTCCTGCCTCTCATGTTTACTGGTTACTCTGATTTTACAGAAGAAAAAAAAAAATGTTCTATAGAGTTTAGCTGTGGGACCTGCAGTCTCAAAGAATATGATAGTACAAATTTTTATAATGAATTGCTGATTTCTTTCTCTTAAGGTATTAGCTTTGTATAGTTACCTTTAACCAATAACTAGCATTTGCAATATTACATAGAGTAAGGGAGGAAATTTGTAACAGTGCTTTTATGTTATATGTTGTGGTTTTAATCTATAACCTCCTGTACTTGTTTTGTCCCAGTGACAGAGATAGGAGGTACTGAGTGAATACTGAACATAATACTTCCATCACAAAGGTATCTCTCAGTCCTGTTATCCTTTCAAAGTATCTCTTAAATATAATGTTTGAATTTTACATTTCAATGGGTGCTCAGATGTTAATGTAAAGTGTTCACCTGAAACACTGAAAGAGAAGCTACATTTTTATTTCCTCATGCCTGTGCTAAGAATCAATCCATTCTCCCTCACATTGTAAATATTTTGCTCTTTTTAAAAATTCTTTAATTTAAAATTTTCTGAATAGTAAGGAGTTGAAGAGTCAAAACTCCAGTTTCAAAGCCAAATGAAAACTGCTGCAGGGGGAAGAGGGAATGGGAGGAATGAAACAAAGCACCAAAGAAGAATTCGTTGATGTTTATGTGAAAAGAAAATGTAGCCAAACTGGGTTGTGAATCAGAGTCCACAGCTGAAATCCATTCATTTTGCTCCTAAAATGTTGAAATAGTGAAGTGGAAAAGTTCATAGTACCAGGTATGTGTAAACAGAAAATTTAATAAACCAGCTAATAACAATAGCTTATGTTCATATAGTACTGCCCATTGTGATGCAAAACCATTAACTAATTAATTCCATTAATACTTCCCTAAGGTAGATACTATTAAACATAAATGTTAGAGATGTAATTAAATAAGGGAGGGGATTCTGCCTTTCTACTCCTCTCTGGTGAGAGCCCACCTGAAGCGCTGCATCCAGCTCTGGGGTCCCCAGCAGAGAAGGACATTGACCTGTTGGGGTAAGTACAGAGGAGGGGCACCAAGATGATTGGAGGAATGGAACATCTCTCCTAGGAGAAAAGGATAAGAGAATTGGAATTGTTCAGCCTGAAAAAGAGAAGGCTTCAGGATGACCTAATTGCAGCCTTCCAGTAGGAGGGAGCAAACAAAGAAGAGAGCCTACAAAGAAAGAGGGGCTGAGACTATTTACAAGGTCATGTAGTGATGAGACACAGGGTAACAGCTTTAAACTGAAAGAGGAAAGGTGTAGATGAGGTATAAGGAAGAAATTCTTTACTTTGAGGATGGTGAGGCACTGGAACAGATTGCCCCGAGAAGCTGTGTATGCCCCAACCCAGGAAATGTTCAAGCCCAGGTTAGATGGGGCTCTGAGCAACCTGGGCTAGTGAAAGATGTCTCTGCCCATGGCAGGGGCATTGGAAATAGATGATCTTTAAGGTTCCTTCCAACGCAGAGCATTCTAAGATTCTATGATTTGATTTGTAAATTATCTTTAGCAATTAGTAGAAACTGTAGTTTATAAACCTCTATTCCATACTCTGTGCTTTCAGTTAGCTAATATATTGCCATCAGTTATTTAAATACTGACTCATTGTCACTAGATAGCCTGACTAGAACAGGAAAGAAGACTTCTGATAAAAGATAAAGATAAAAGTCCCTTTTATTTCAGTCCCAGTAGATTCTCTGTGAGACACAGTCATTAGCAAAATTTGTCAGCACTGTCCAATATCCTGAGGATCATCTTGGAACCATAAATCTCCATATTATCCATTAATCATATGATTCTATGCTTTTCCTTTGCTGAATCATATGATTCTATGCTTTTCCTTTGCTCATCATCATGCAATGGTTTGCAACAAATTTTGTGGCTGATGGCCATTTAGAGTGCAAACAAATAAGCGACCTTATCACTAAGAAATGTTAATTTGATTTTATTACTAGAAGCACTTCCTATTCTAAATTGTGACTCCTTTAACTGGCAAATGTAGACCAGCAAGGAAATACTCATCTCCATCCTGCCAGTCTGTCCTATATATAAATCACATTAAAACCTGAAGCCAAAAAGAAAGGATTCCTAAATATACACTCTCTGCACTGGCCTTTTAAAGTGGAAACCATGGAAACTACTGCAAACTTCACCCTCATATATGCCTGTTAAATACATGACCACATTTTTTTAGATGGACTTTTGAAAACCGACAGGAAAACATTTGAACAGATGGCTTTCCTTCTTATGGGAATTACATGTCGACAAATCTTGAGGAAGCAAATTATAAGAATGTTGACATTGCTGCAACCTCCCTCATCCCTGGGGTTGTACTGGACAAGTGAGGATGTACTAAGCAAAGCATATTGGAAATATATCCAACAGGCAGGCAATAAGACAGAGATGCCTGGCTGATGGTCCTGGCTCACTTTGAAAAGATCCTTGGTGAGGACTGATAAGATAGCAAAAGTAACCTGAAAAGCCATGAACACAGTCCCTGTTCTCCTTTGGCCACAAATAAAATGAAAGATGCAGAGGAATATTCCACAATATTTAGCAACAAAGCACAAAAGACAAATAATCAGATAAAAAAACCTTGAAGTTTGCTTATTTTAACCACATGCCATGTGATGCTCTCTGTCAAGGGCTGGCAGCCAGAGTCTAGTCCATCAAATTCAGGAGCCGGAGCTCTTTCCACAGAGCATGGAAGTATATGTGTACACAATTAAATTCATCTATTGTCCTTCAAACACTGTAATTAGAACAGGGATACAGGAAAAGCTTCACAAACCTTTCATGCAATTTGTGGACTGTATACAGACAATTGTTTATCCGGAAATGTCTCAGAATTGCCTGACACAGTACAGGCTTATGTAATCCAAGTGTCAAAACCACTTATGATTAGGTGCATCTTGCTCCTTTTCAGCTTTTACTGATAGGCAGAAATGTGGTCAATGGCATGCAATGGGAACAAAGGTACTCCACCACAAGCAAAATTCCTCCCTTAGATTACTACTCTTTGAAGTACAATTTGCAAATCATGTCTTCAAAGTGCTAAAGCACCTTTTCAGCTCTGAAGGACAACAAGCGAGTCTGCAGGCTGGAACTGTATTTCAGATGCTAGCTCTTCTGTCTGAGAATCCTTTGGTAGGCTAGTGTAAAGAAGCAGACAGTGTTGGAAAACTGATGAGGTGATACACTGGAAAAGTCAGGAAAAACTCTGTGCTACAGAGCCAAAAGGATGTTACACACTGCAGTGGTACTGGCAACCCCAAGCTTTGGTCTTGACTCCATTGTGCCAAGAGCTACACTGACACATGAAAAAAAAAAAAGGCAAGACAACACCTACCTCAATTTGTTTACAATTTCATAACAAGAGAAAAACCCTGTTCTACTGGAGACCTGAGCTGACTAGAATAATACAAAACTGCAATCCTAAGCAGAGAGTTGAGTGTAGAAATGCATAAATTTACATAATAAAATCTGCTTCAGTTGAGACAGTAAAAGTGCAGATCTAGATTCAAAATATTGATATGAATATGCATGACAGTGAACTGGGCTAGGGCATTTCAACAATAATTTTTTAATTTTTTTTTTAACTTCTAGGAATTCTCCATCTATGTTTGGGGGATTGGGGGATAAATGTGTTATCCATTGGCAGAATGCTTCATTTCATGAGGAAGTTGATACAAAACACAAGTCTGTTTCCATTTATCTTCCATTGTCTAAAGGGCTGTCCATCCTAGCCAGGCCTTCAGCAGAGCACCATATATTTCAGTCTACATTCATTGAAGCTCCATGATGACCATGGATATCTAAAGATAGTTTAACACCAAAAAAATTAACAAGGTGAATCCAGCTTCAATAGTTTGATAACCAAGTTGGGGTTTTTCCCTCTCACTTTTCAATGAAACCTGCACAGCTGAAGCTGTACTCTGTTTTGCTTTTGAAGTTGTAGTTTTGTTCTTGTATTACAATGATACAATGTCTTTCGTTTGGGGACATTGGGAAGAACACTTATATAACTGTTTAACTGTGATTGATGATAAAGTCTCTTTGATTAATCTACCTGCATCAGAGCTTCTGTGACTGACAGAGCTGGAAATAAAATAAATCATCCTTCCATGAATGATGAGTGGAGAATTTTCCATTCTTTTTCAAGGGAAACCCAAATTTCTCTTGAATTAACCTCTCTTAAAGCACAAAGAAAGTGACTAATTTCACTCTGACATTGCCCATCCTATATTGCAAATACTAAAGGACAAGGTTACTCTTGCTTGAATGAAAATCACAACTCAGCACAGAGTCAGCACATTCCTTTGAATCACTCAAGCCCTGTGGTGCTTCATGGTGCCTGCCCTAGCAATAGCAATATGCATGAGGATGAACTTCCCACTCCCTTACTCACTGGAGAAACAAGTTCTTGATAGAAGCAAAGCCAGAATGGCAAAATCAGTTCAAATATAAAATGTCTATCCAAACTGAAATGAACTGCTAATATGCAGACATTGTATTTTCTGTTCTCATATGATGCTAAACTTGGTTCTGGCACATGCACCATCTGCACTTATCACAGGAGGGAACTAAGACTCAGAAAGATTTTATTAGGTTGTATACGTTTCTGGTGCAAACAGACTTCACTGTCCCAATGTAATGTGTGCAGCTGTCTGGCTGTACTTAATGTTAAGTCTTTCAAATTCAGTTTCTTTTGGCTCCCTGTGGTTATGCTTAGTTCGCTTGAAAGATTGTGGTCTGAGTGTGTATTGCTCCATTATATTTGAATTGCCTTCTTTCTTTTAGCATTTGGAAAAAATATCACTCCTGCCTTCAGCCATCTGAATCTCTGAGAGGCTCTGGCCTCAGACTTTCTTTAAAACTGAAAACCATCTGTGCAATTTAAAGACAGATAAATCAAACAAAAGAATCTATTCAGCTAGATAAAAGCTTTTGTAGATTATCAGAGAAGGGCAAAGTTGACAATCACAGCGAACCAAGAAAGTGTGAGTTCAGGTTTAAAGGTGATCAACTGATAGTGTCTGGGTCCTAAACCAGACACACTAAAACATTATCAGATGATATTCTGGAAAAGTCCCAAATGTTGTGTTAATCTCATTAAATTCTCATTATACACAGCACCTGTCCAATTTGTTCTAAGACTTCATATCTCTTCAAACCATAATCAGATAACAGCATGCAGGTATTTTGACTGTCCCAGATCGCTGTTTCCCCATACCTAGTGTTACAAGCACATAGAGACTGGATTTAGTCTGACTGTACCTTGCCTCCTTCCCAGTTTAGAGTTGTTTTGGAAAGTAGTTTGCCTGGTGACTATTTCTGTTTCTTTGCATCAGTGCTGATCTATATTGCTGAGGCATGATTAGGAATTTCTGCAGGGCCTGTAGGAAGCTGTAAAAGGGTTATCTTTCTAGTTTACTCTTTAATAGCTAAGAATATTACTAGCATTATGCAGGGTGCAAAAATCAAGAGAATCCACAGTGAAGAACTTACAAACTGAACCTATGTAGCACAAATAGGCATTTCTCTTCAATAAAAGAAAAAGTTTGTGTCAAAACTTCCTGTGCAAACAAGCCTGACAAATTCATGCTAAAGCATACACCACAAAAAAGTCTGGGCCCAGTCTGAAGGGGCTTTGAGAACCCACAATTCATAATGACACTGTTAGGAGCTGCAAGGCTAGAGAATGCATTCAGAGCAAGCCATTAGCTCAAATAAGAGCAAAATCAGCAGAGGTTATGAAGTGTTTTACAGTTATTTGTCTGACAGGTGGTGCCATTGAAAGGGTGGCATGAGGGAACTGCAAAGAACACACAGCTCAGCCAAGCAACTGCAGCTGTTCTGTACTGGTGGTTTTTGTATGTATTTCTTTTTTTGCATATGATAAATTATTTGGCAACAAGGCATAGGAAACTCATGCCATTTAAATACATGTTGTTATGGATAAAGGGGCTAATATTTGTCACTATCCACAGTTCTGTGTAGCTACGTAAGAGTCTGTGTTATGAATGTTAGGGCAATGCTCATCAAGAACATGCATAATAAGGACAGTTTTCCTTACAAAAGCTTTTCTCAAATAGAAAAAAAAAATCCTTTTTCCTCTTTGTTTTGACAAACATTGCAAAGAATCAGATGAATCCCATCTCTGCTGCAAGTCAGGAAATCCACTAGAACTGAGGAAGTCCACTACATCTGAGTTGTTACTGGGGTAATGCTCAATGTACTATAGTCTGTGAGGGGATCAGCTTTTAGGCAGTAATGCAGTATTCTGTAGTATTCTTAATAAATTGCTTTGTCTTTATTAAGAATGGTTGCTGACATGTTCTGTGTATACAATTCATATTGGCTTCTGTAATAACAGCAGGGCACAGTACGAACACTGGATGTAATTCACATCCCCATTTAGAAATGTTGTGTATCCTGTCAGAATTATAATAACAGCATTCTAGTCTCATTTCTAAATGACAGCTATATATATATATATATATANCTATACCAGACACTGAAGATGCTTTCCACTGAAGTGCTTTAAAGGGAGATCTGCAAGTCAACTAGATAAGGCCCCACAGCTTCTTGAATTAAATTACAAGAAAAGCAAATAAAACAAAAATTTAGATGTGTCCTGCATCAATCAGGTCACTCTTATATGAGGTTCTCTTGTCTCGCAGGAAAATTACTGTTGCGCATGTAATAGCTTGATTGAAACAAAACACCGAAGAAAGCTTAAAGTTGTAATTTTTCCATTGCTTATATCTGGCAGTTAATATAGTCTTCTTTCTTGAAGTCTGTATTCCACAGGAATAGGTAAAATTTATAATGTTGCAAACACAGAACAACCTTGCACTGCATTACTCATTTCTGAGGTGTAGATAAAATTTGAGTAAAAATTTGCATGTTTAAGTAGATGCTGGTACATGTATTTAGAGTCCGAAGCAGAAATATGCCTAGCACCTTGAGATATCAGGCATGTGCAAGGGTGTATAACAAGGTGATTATATAGTGAAAAATCATATGAAAACCATAATAGTATGAATTCTATTTAAGTGCTGCAGTGAAACACCCATGAGTCACTGAGACATCTGCATTTCTCATCCACGACTGATTACTTTATTTCTGTCCTTTCTTCTCATCCCATTCCCTTTAGCCTACTTTGATTATTTTGAATTTGTGAGCTTCTAAAAGCAGTCTTTCCCAACTAAAAACTGGCAAGCAATCAATCAAAGACTCAGAACTCTGCAGAAAGGAATTCTCGAAAAGTTACCGATGCCTGCATGTCTTGTCTGCAGTCTGAAATCACCCCTTCACATAAATGAATGTCCAACAAGCAGCTGTATGTAGATGAGAAATTGCTGGGCAGAATCATAAAGTAAGCATGAAAAAAAAAAAAAGGATGAATACAAGTTGGATTGAAAAGTATCACTAGGGTAAAATTCTGTATCTGCCCCCAAAATAAACAAAATACCTGCACTGCATTGTGTTTCCCAGAGCCTTGAGTGGCATTTCTTTCTCTGACCTCATGACAGCACTGCTGAAGGGAGTTCTATTTAACCAACTGCAGTTTACAACAACAGGGTCTGTCCTTCATCCACAAAAGAGCATTTTACTTTGCAGAAAGAGAAAGTAATTGTGCACTTTGTCTGCCATAGAGTGCTCCTCAACTGTCCTCTGCCAATCCTCGCTTTCTAAAACTTGTTTTGCTACCATAGGCAAGAAAATATCAAACTTATTTTCATTCAGTAGGAACAGCCTTCCCTTCCCTTCCCTTCCCTTCCCTTCCCTTCCCTTCCCTTCCCTTCCCTTC
>VWZF01004382.1:128943-143693 GCA_013396755.1 Sclerurus mexicanus
TTAAAAAAAAAACAAAAAAAAAACAAACAAACAAAAAAAAAACCCTAATCAGAGAAACCCGTGACAACCATTTTTCTGCAAATATTTGGATTATCAGAGTTTGAACTATATAGACACAAGTACTCATAAAAGACATCAGTGGATAATCAGGATTGGATAGCCATGAAGATAATTTGGACCAGACAGTGGTCTGTATCATGTAGAGAATCACCTTCAAAACTTTGTCTCATCACAAGTTTTGCTACCTTCTTCCTTGTTGACCCTTGCAAATCAATAAATTTAATAAATAAAAGAGCTAGTAAGGAATTCCAAAGCATTTTGTCGTTACTTTCTGGATAAGATGAAAATGGACCGTTTAATCCAGCTCTCCATTTTCTGTATTTCAGTTTGTGATTCAGGGCATTTTTTCCTTCCCCCATCATAGAAACCCAACAGTCTGTGTTCACTTCAGGGAGAGAAAATTCTTAAAGTTTTATAAACTGATGCCTCAACAACTAAACACTATCAAAGTAGATAGTTTCTAAGAGACCTATGAAACACAATTTTCTTTTTAAGAAGTCATGCTGCTTAATTCTTGTAATTTCCTCATTTTCTACTGCAGTGATTTTAAATATCTTTCAATCCAGACTGCTCAGGGTGTTTTTGATTCAGCTACTAAGCATTTTATAATTTAAATACGCAGAAAATATTTAGAATTTTTACTTCCAGATCTTCTGAACAATGGTTGTTTAAAAAATTACATATATCTTAATATTTTTGGACATAACATGAGTCTATTCTGTGGTTCTGTGAGAAGCATCTGAATTTATTACTCTATCTTGTTCAATATTAACTTGAGAACACCCTCCTTTTTTTGTCTGCTTCAATAAGGGTTTCTAAAAGTGCTATGACATCATTTTATCCTGATTTTCCATATCATATAAATGAAGATTTTGTGAAGGGAATAACATTACCGTGTTAGATTTTTATGGCTTTTTCGGATTTTTATGTTTCAGCTCTTGCAATTTATCTTTCTCTATTCAATCAATCAAGACAAAACTTAATTTTCTGCACAGCAGACTGTGTTTTGTATTCAGATGACTCAGAAGTATCCAGTTGACCATAAATGGAATATATGTAATCAGATGTAAGCACATATGATGTAAACACTAGATGACTTTCACCAGATGATTTAGTAAATAAACAGGATCTGACATTTGTTCAAGTCACCAACACCTTTTATAAGTAAAATTTGGCACGACACCAGATTTTAAGACATATTTTCTCATTTTCTACTGGAAACCAGGGATGACCAATATTTTTTACTACAGCTGATGCTACAGAACAAATTCTTCACTGAAAACATTGTTGACAATCACTTTTTTCCCCTACCTATAAAGACAATTTTTATGCTTTGACTTCATAAGCCTTTTTTAAGATGCTTTACAAATAAATAACTATAAAAAAATGCAAGACACTTATTTATCTTATTCCTTCTTTGAGCTGTCCAAATGTCTTTTTCTCATTTTAAAAGTGCGAATTTCAAACGCAATTCTCCCACCTGTTTAATTGGGACCTTAACTACTACCTGCAATTAGGTGGTTTATTTCAGACTCATAATCCTTAGCTGTCTCATCAAATCTGATGAAACAACTCAACTGTCTGAGTCACAATTTAGCATTCCTATGAAATTCACAACCGTATTTCCAGTTCAAAGGCCAAACTATTAAGTTTGACCCTAAACAAAGATTCAGGACTGATCTACATATCAATAAGTTTTGTCTTTTGATGAGGTGCTTCTCAGTCTCAGAACATCATTTTCATCATCTTACAGAAAGAAAAGCCCACAGATACACACACCATATATGCACAGAGATCTTCTTAGTACAGTCCCCCCTCCCCGCCTATATTTCTTAATCTAGTCATTGTTTCTATTTTAGGTTACAAAGCTTTGTTCAGAAAACCAAGCTGATAGGGATTTTGTTGCATGCTGAAGTTCTTACAGTTTAACTCAAGCTCTAATTGCTAATGCACCATTCTCTGTCCTCTCTACTAATATACATGCAGCTCTGAACTCAGTTTTCCTACCCTAGTCAACAGTATTTTGAGAGACTACTCTTTTCAAACAGCAATATAAATATTATTTGAAACTGGGAAGTCAAGTTTCCTTTATTTATACCCAGTTCTTATGGCAACACATGGATAGGATTAAATAGTGCTGTCAAAGAAAATGTTGATGTTTGATGACTTTTGATACACCTGCCCATACCAAGACAATAAATAAATGCCATCAATATTACCTATTCTTACTTCTTTAGCAATTACTTCAATAAAATCATATTCATGCTGTGAAGCATCAACAAGAACTGCTAGTACCAACTAGCACCAACTAGTAAACCTATTTGGTGATAATAAACTGTTCTCATTTATGGTTAGCAGTAACAACAAGAGAAACTCAATATGCATTTTATAAACTTTTCCATGTATGAAACTAATAAAGATTAAAGAAAAGCATAAGGAAGCAGCAGCTCAGGCCACAGGTATACATTTACTAGGCAGAGATCAGCAATCAAGTAATCCAGTTAAGCAGTAAACACCCTCCCGAGCCACACATCCAATTCTCAGAGTGTTTGCAAAATACCCAAAATATCATTTCTTTCAAGGATGACAAGGAACTTCTAATGCACCTGTTCCTTAATACTAACAACAGTCAAGGAATGATGACACCTTAAACACAATGCCTAAGGCAGGTTGGCAAAAATATATTAGCTTCCAGACCCTCTTTCTCTTCCCAGTACTCTTCCCAACACAATCTCTGGTTACAGAAACTGCTTCTGATCTCATTTACTCTAGTCTGACAGTAGTGTAAGTACAATCCCAATGCCTGTGACAGTATTCTTGCTTTGTATTAGTGAACCAGGATAAGACTAAAACCTCTCTCTTCACTCTTGAATTCAGTGTGAAAACTGTTGAGAATAAATAAGCTGTCTCTTCTACGCAGGTTAATTTACTAAGGTGTTACAGGTGACATTATAGGCTCTATCAACACATACTTTCTTTAGCAATGCTGACTAAATTCCCTCTCAATTGCATAAAACATTTATGAAGACCAATTAAAAGCATCAGCAGCAAGGCTATCAGAACTACATCTTATTATGTTGTTAGAGATTTTCCTTCAGTATGACAGCAGTGTTCCTTATTGTCTCTAAAGAGATTTTTTCTCTTTAGACTGAAGTTTATTTTTGTTGCACTGAAAAATAAACCTGAGAGGTAAAACAAGCTGGAAGGGGACAGCTTTTCAAACATTTCTCACTTGGAAAGGAAATGTTCCTCTCATTTCATTGATACATCAGATTACAGATTCGTTCTCCAAGGATATTTCTTCCCCTCAACCTCAAAAATTGCCCACAGATTGACCTGCATTTTCCTACTTTATTTAGAGGCGTCTTAGCAAACTAGTGATACATTCCACATTGCGGTTTCTTTACTGATATCAAATCTAATTCTTGGTAGAAGTCCATGCTTTATTTGTAATGGTGATCCATTGGCTAGAGTATAAACATAGATGCATAAATTTCTCATCCTACACTGAAACTTCTTGTTATGTCAGCAGAAAGATCAAGAGAGAACACTTTGTATTGCACGTATGTTTTCTGGTTATCATTTATTAACTATCCCATTGTCACTTTCACTCTTGGTTAGCTAGGAAAGATGTTTCCCTTAAATGTTACAATTTCTCTTTCTTTTCCCATTGTGTTATCCTCTTACCTGCACTATTTCTTTCCCTGATTTTAATTTTTTTAATTTATGGTTCTCTGCAGCTCTTTCATCACCTTCATTTCCAATAGGTCCCACCACTAGTAATTTGCCTTGTTCCGTTCACTGAAATGTAATCTGTGATGCAACTCATGCCAGCATTTTACGTGCCATCAGAGAAATCTTGAAGCAAGACGTAACTTAATGAAACTAGACATTCTTTCCCGGTAAGGGTCTTCCAGGATTTCCTTCAGGATGAGCCACAATGAAAATGTATTTACTAGTTAATCACTTCTCTTTGGAAAGTTTAGAGTACAACAGCTAGAAGCTTTCTATTTCCTAATGTACACTTTGATTCTGAAAAACACTGACAACTAAAAAAATACAATAAAACAGCTCAATCGAGCCTTGCAACTGGAAAGATGACATCATTGAACTGTGCTACTTTGAAGGAACTTACCACCTCGGTTTAAAAGCTAATCCATGCTATATTGTACTTTACCTTTGTTTCTTGCTGTCCCTTGCATGACACTGCTTCAGAGGTACACAGCAATGCTCTTATCTTCAGGGCTACACAAAACATCTGTCTCAAAATTTTGAGAGCTTTTCGAAGTTTCAACTTTGAATCAATTTCAAGCCTGAAAGCCATATTGTACTGGTTGCATTGAAGAAAAATGATCTACTTCATTTCAGAAAGACCCATATGAAGTGTGGCTCAGGGTAATGCACACAGTGGAAGAGAGATTCGATGGGACATTTCCTTACCTTTTGTGCTATTTCTTACAGGCTGAGATGGTATACTAGGGGGCTGTCTCTTATAAAAGGGGTAGGAAGGATGAAACTCGGGACTATCAAGCTGTCAGCCTCACCCCTGTGCCCGGAACAGATCTTCCTAGAAGCTCTGCTAAGGCAGTGGAGGTCAGCAAAGTGACTTGACATAGCCAGCACAGCTTCACCAAGGGCTAGTCCTGCCTGTCCAACCTAGTGGCCTTCTCTGATGGAGTGACATCAGTGGACAAGGAAAGGGATATGGATGTCATCTGTCTGGACTTCTGGAAAGCTTTTGACAGAGTCTCCCACAATATCTATCTCTCTAAATTGGAGAGAAGATTTTATGAGTAAGAAATTGATGGGTGGTTGCATTCAGAGAGTCGTGGTCAACAGCTCAGTGTCTGGATAGAGATCAGTGATGAGTAGTGTCCCTAAGGGATCTGTATTGGTACCAGTATTGTGCAGCAGCTGAAGGGAACGCTCCCCCTCGTCCCACCCTATCACCCACATGGCCCCCGACGTGTCCCGCGGGAGAGACACACGCTGAGACCACCGGGGAGGGTGCAGAGAGAGAGAGAGAGTTTATTGAGTACAGGTCGGGGTATTTAAAGGTTTAACAGCCAAAGGGGAAGGGGTTAACTAAGGGCCAATCAGGGGACTTCACCTGGCCTTACAGGAAAGAATTCCTGCATTCTAAGTAGGGGGACAAGGAATCTCCCAAGGGGTTTTAGGGAAGGAGAAAGGGAAAAAGACAGGGAATCCATGTTACAATACAGAGAAAGCTTCTGCTATTAAGTCTACTCCCACAGGATTGTTTAATATGTTCATCAGTGATATAGACAGTGGGATGAAATGCATCCTCAACACTGGATGCATTTGGACCCATCACAAATTTGAGTGTGACATGAAGAGGCAAGTGGTGTGGTTGATACACCTGGGGATGGGATCAGCTGAGATGCCATACAGAGGGACCTGCACAAGCTCAAGGAGTGAGCCCACAAGTACATGAGGCTCAACATCTCATGTTGAACATCTCAGAAGGTTCAACAAGGCCAAGAGCAAGGTGCTGCACCCAGGTCAGAGCAACTCTCTGTATCAAGACAGGTTGGGGGATGAAGGGATTAAGAGCTGTCCTATCAAGAAGAATTTGGGGATACCAGTGGATGAAAAACTGGACATCAGCCAGCAGTGTGTTCATGCAGCCCAGAAAGCCCGATATATTGTGGGCAGGATCAAAAGAAATGTGGCCAGTAGGTCAGTGGAGGTGATTCTCCTGCTCTGCTTCACTCTAGGGAGACCTCACGTGGAGTATTGCATCCACCTCTGGGGTCCTCAGGACAAGAAAGACATGATNGAAAGCTTTTGACAGAGTCTCCCACAATATCTATCTCTCTAAATTGGAGAGAAGATTTTATGAGTAAGAAATTGATGGGTGGTTGCATTCAGAGAGTCGTGGTCAACAGCTCAGTGTCTGGATAGAGATCAGTGATGAGTAGTGTCCCTAAGGGATCTGTATTGGTACCAGTATTGTGCAGCAGCTGAAGGGAACGCTCCCCCTCGTCCCACCCTATCACCCACATGGCCCCCGACGTGTCCCGCGGGAGAGACACACGCTGAGACCACCGGGGAGGGTGCAGAGAGAGAGAGAGAGTTTATTGAGTACAGGTCGGGGTATTTAAAGGTTTAACAGCCAAAGGGGAAGGGGTTAACTAAGGGCCAATCAGGGGACTTCACCTGGCCTTACAGGAAAGAATTCCTGCATTCTAAGTAGGGGGACAAGGAATCTCCCAAGGGGTTTTAGGGAAGGAGAAAGGGAAAAAGACAGGGAATCCATGTTACAATACAGAGAAAGCTTCTGCTATTAAGTCTACTCCCACAGGATTGTTTAATATGTTCATCAGTGATATAGACAGTGGGATGAAATGCATCCTCAACACTGGATGCATTTGGACCCATCACAAATTTGAGTGTGACATGAAGAGGCAAGTGGTGTGGTTGATACACCTGGGGATGGGATCAGCTGAGATGCCATACAGAGGGACCTGCACAAGCTCAAGGAGTGAGCCCACAAGTACATGAGGCTCAACATCTCATGTTGAACATCTCAGAAGGTTCAACAAGGCCAAGAGCAAGGTGCTGCACCCAGGTCAGAGCAACTCTCTGTATCAAGACAGGTTGGGGGATGAAGGGATTAAGAGCTGTCCTATCAAGAAGAATTTGGGGATACCAGTGGATGAAAAACTGGACATCAGCCAGCAGTGTGTTCATGCAGCCCAGAAAGCCCGATATATTGTGGGCAGGATCAAAAGAAATGTGGCCAGTAGGTCAGTGGAGGTGATTCTCCTGCTCTGCTTCACTCTAGGGAGACCTCACGTGGAGTATTGCATCCACCTCTGGGGTCCTCAGGACAAGAAAGACATGATTCTTTTGTAGCAGACCCAGAAGGGGACACAAAAGTGGTTAGAGGGCTGCAGCACCTCTCCTATAAGGAAAGGCAGAGAGAGGTGAGGTTGTTCAGCCTGACGAAAAAGCAGCTCCAGGGAGATGTTACTGCAGACTTCCAACACTTTCAGGGTCAAAGAAAGATGGGGACAACCTTTTTAGTAGGGTCTGTAATGATAGGACAATGGGGAATGGTTTAAAAGTAAAAAGGCTAGATTTGGACTAGATAAATGAAATAAAGTTTTTATGATGACAGTGGTAAAACACTGAAACAGGTTGCCTNCAGGTCAGAGCAACTCTCTGTATCAAGACAGGTTGGGGGATGAAGGGATTAAGAGCTGTCCTATCAAGAAGAATTTGGGGATACCAGTGGATGAAAAACTGGACATCAGCCAGCAGTGTGTTCATGCAGCCCAGAAAGCCCGATATATTGTGGGCAGGATCAAAAGAAATGTGGCCAGTAGGTCAGTGGAGGTGATTCTCCTGCTCTGCTTCACTCTAGGGAGACCTCACGTGGAGTATTGCATCCACCTCTGGGGTCCTCAGGACAAGAAAGACATGATTCTTTTGTAGCAGACCCAGAAGGGGACACAAAAGTGGTTAGAGGGCTGCAGCACCTCTCCTATAAGGAAAGGCAGAGAGAGGTGAGGTTGTTCAGCCTGACGAAAAAGCAGCTCCAGGGAGATGTTACTGCAGACTTCCAACACTTTCAGGGTCAAAGAAAGATGGGGACAACCTTTTTAGTAGGGTCTGTAATGATAGGACAATGGGGAATGGTTTAAAAGTAAAAAGGCTAGATTTGGACTAGATAAATGAAATAAAGTTTTTATGATGACAGTGGTAAAACACTGAAACAGGTTGCCTGGAGAGCTGGTGGTTTTCCAACCCCTGGAAAAATTCAAGGTCAGGTTGGATGGGGCTCTGAGCCTGATATGGATGAAGCTGTCTCTGCATATCTCAGGGAGTTGGACTAGATGATCTTTAAAGATCCTTCCCAACTCAAAGCATTCTATTACTCTATAATTTAAGAGAAAAAAAAAGCACTACAAAAAGTTAACTAAATTAAGTTTGAGCCTTTTTGTCTATCTTCCATTAAAAACCAGAGAAAATAATTCCCCTTAATATCCACACAAGCAGCAGAGCTGCTTGAATACTTTTGACTTCAAAACATGGATTCAGTGTCCCAAGTTGTAAGCGGAATGGTAGGCACCAGCAGTTTTTATTTACCTTGTGAGGTATTTTTCTAGTGCCGTTTTCCTGTGCAGGTTGAACAAGGTGCAAAATTACTGTCAGCTGATAGTCCACAAGCACTGACACTTTCTCATATCTGTGAAGACCTGATAGCATTAAATAAACATAGGGCTTTAATCAAAAGGAACAGAATAATATTTATACTACCATACTGTTGCTGTTTAAAATATTGTGTGCTTCACAGGCATTCAGTGAGCAAAAAATCACTGAAAACTGTACAACTACTCACTACTACTCGTTACTTCTCCATTTTCACTCTTCCTCTTCATGCTTTCTAGTGTGATTCTATCACATAACTAAAGTTTGTATATATCTTCCTTTCCCAATCCCTTCTCTCTGTCATTACCTTTAACCTAAGAACATCAAAATGGTGTTTAAACATTGTCCAAAGAATCTGAAACTCAGTAAATATTCTTCTAATATGTCAGTATGATACAGACCACCAATCCTTATGCAGGTATACATGCATGCATTTTCCAGTATACAATACAGACACATGAAAAAAACTGAAAAAAAGGCAAACAAACAAAATTGAGAACTATAATACAGCAATCATTGCAATACTTGAAGAAGCAGGTGGTATTAAGGATGACTATAATCTAATTTACTGGTCATCAAAAGCTCAAGCTCTCTGTCACCCTATGCACTGTTTCTCAGGAGTGCAAAGGTCTGGTCCACTTTCACACAGGTGGAAGAGTTTCAGCACTCAAAGTAAAGTTTTATGGGCAACTTGGCAGTGGGTATATGTCACAGGTGGGACTGGAAGGCTTAGACAAAATTTATTAAAGAAGCCTTGCTGTTGAATCATAAGGTGCAGAAAGTATCCAATCTTAGCCTCAGATTTTGTCAACAGTCTAAATTTAAGGAATTATTGAGTTCTGACTGAATCACTTTTGTCCTGCAGGTTTTAATGATGGCAAACAGAATATTTATATAAAATAATCATTTGTTATTACAAATGATCAGACAAGTGAACAAATGAAAGATCCTAATCGGAATGATTTACTACACAATATAAAGGCCAAAACTCCTAGTAATTTAGTGTAAGATAGGACTGTGCACTATATTGCAATTATATTAAAGCTAAAAAAAAGAAACAATTACTATGTAAAGATTTGATGTAACTCATACCAACGCTCATGGGGAGCTCATAGATTCAGCCTAAAGTAATGAGATTGTGTGGTATTAACTTGTACATAAGCAATTTTCAGTAGGAGAAAAGAAACAGAATGCGAGGATTCTATATTGATGGCATTTCACAGTGTGTGGTGAAATCAATTGATCTTCTGCAATTACCAATTCTCTTTCCCTATCCTCCTTTACATAACCACACATGTTGGTATCTGCAGATAAGTAATCATGTTGGGATTACCAGTACATACCACTGTGGACCTCTGTGTATATTTTGCACTTTGACTTGGTTGGTTGTGATGCTTTCCTTTATGGCCCAATGTTCTGTTAATTACCAGTTCAGCCTTGAGTATTGGCCCTGAATTTGAAGTTCAACAAACAATGGATAGCAGTGATTGTAATAATTATTTTCAGAACTTTTTAAGATCTAAAGATAAGATAACTCTTTACTTAAAACATTTAGAAAAGAAACAGCAAAGGACTGCAGAAGTAATCTCAGTATTACTGTGCTTTTGCTGTGGCTGGTAATCAGCAGAAATGTGCTAAGCCATTTCCAAGGAGAGATTGACTAGAGCATTATAGTAATTGTATGTAATATGTGACCAAACTAGTTTTGCTTTGAAAGAAATATGTTAATGTCTGTTTATGAGTAATTTCTTAATGTTTTTGTTTTGGAAATCTATAGATATACTGTGGCAGGACATCACCCCCTGGAATGTGGCCAAGACAATGCCCTATTTGCAGATTCATCAGTGGTGAGCTAGAGTGGTATCAGGCCAAGCCTCAAAATGTTGAAACCAGTCTGAATTCAAGCCTAAATTAACACCCTTATGGTGAGGCAACCAATAAAGTTAAATTACTGTCAGCCAATCACTTTTTAATATAAAAGCCCAGTCCCCTTTCATACAGTCAGGTTCTTCTAACATAACCTTTCTTGGGATATATGCGTGGTGGTTCCTCCCTTGGGCTGGGGACAGCCCCTCAGGGATACTCCTTGAGGCTGAGCAAAAGAGCTACTCACATGTTATGTGTTATAGGTAAATGATACTAGGTTATAATATAGCAATAAAAAATTTATTGAAGATTTATATAAAAGGCAAATAAGCAAAACAGAGCGCTGGGCTGCCGGGGAGACCCCTGCTCCACTCACGGCACGCAAGCGCAGTAAGCAAAACCAGTAACTTTTATTCCCTCATCAGTTCCCCTCCCATAGTAACTTGTTATTCCTCTATTGGATCCGAGTTTGCAGGTCTGGTTCTGGTTGGCTTCCCTGCAGGCCCGTTTCAGTTGCCAGGTACTTTCCTCTCCATAGTTTTAATTAGTCCTTCGTCCTTGAGGCCTAGTGTGTAGCTCATTGTGTAGGTATCTCCAGATGTCCATCTTGGGTTCTCTATATCGNCTTATTACGCTATGCATTCCCATACTCTGCATTTCTTACTCCCTGAAATCCAACAACCTAACAACAATACGATGTAGTGAATAACATTAGTATCACCAGGTCTTCATTTAACAAGTGCTTCTGAGCAAACACTAACTTTCTTCTGTGCTGCAGCCACCTCTTTTACATACTGATGACAAGGCCCACATGAACACTGGAGGGCTGTGCAGTCACACCTGGCACTTAAACCTCACCCTGTTGGTCAGGAAACATCCAGGACTGCGGTATTGCGACAGAGGAGGGCTTCCTAGCCCAAGCCTGTCTGCCCACCTGCGCCTAGCCCTGGGCCTCCAGCACAAGACACTGACCTGCTGGGCAGAGTGCAGACCTTTAAAGCGATCCCAGGGCTGGAGCAACTCTCCTAGAAGACCGGCTGAGAAAGCCGGGGCTGCTCTGTCTGGGAAAGGAAACGCTCCGGGGAGACCTTGGAGCACCTTCCATTATCCAAAGGGTCCTTTCAGGATGGCTGGGGGGAGGCTTTGCACAAGGGCAAGCCGTGACAGGAAGGGCCCCGGGCTGCGAGAGGGTGGGGTGAGGTCGGGTGTGAGGAGAGGACTCTTTGCTGCGAGGCACTGGCACCGGTTGCCCAGAGAAGCTGTGGATGCCCCATCCCCAGGGATGTTCAAGGACCACCCGGACACGCCTCGGAGCAGCCCGATCCCTCGGAACGTGTTCCCTGGGAAAGTGTTCCTTTGGAATGTGTTCCTCTGGAATGTGCCCCCGGCACACGACGTCCCCGCAGGGACGAGGGGATGGGGGAGGGGCNCTGCGCCAGGAGAACGCGCGGCTGCGGCTGGAGAACCGCCGGCTGCGCCGCGAGAACCGCTGCCTCTTCCGACAGGCCCTGCTGGGCCCCGGCCCCGACAAGCCCCCCGCCGAGCCGGGCGAGGAGGTGGAGGCCCTGCGCGCCCAGCTGGGGCGGCTGCAGGAGAAGCACCGCCGGGCCTTGCGGCACCTGCGGCGCTGCCGGGCCGCCGGCGGGCAGGAGGCCTCGGGAGCCGAGGACGGCGAGCTGGACGAGCTGCTGCTGGAGGAGGACGAGCAGTCGCTGGAGAAGAAGAGCCTAGTGCCGCCCGTGTAGGCGGCCGGGGGAGGGGGCGGTGTTGCCGGTCGCTGCGAGCCCTGCCCGCCCTCCCTGTCGGCGGCCGCGGGGCCCGGGAGGGTCACCCCCTCCGCGTCCCTTGGCTGTACCCCGCTCTCAGTCGAGAAGGGCCCATCCCAGAGAGAGGGTGGGGCAAAAGTTCGAGTTTTTTAATCCTTTTCCCAGATGTACACCCGGGAAACATTGACCGTGATCCAAGTGAACCGGGTTCACCTGGGAAACTGGCGCTTGGAAGACGAGAGGAATGCCATAAAGCAGCTGTTGTCATGGAGCAAAGAACGTCTGAACAGTTGATCTCGTGTCATCTCACAGCACTGAACTGCGTTACTTTTGGGGACCACCTGTGGATCACCTTTCCCTTTCCAGTCTTTTGTGACTGTCGTGTAGGCTTCAAGAGCCGTGGAGACTGACTGGTTCTTAGTCTGTGTTAGGAGGAGTGGAGGAAGCTTGAAACCTTTGTTAGTACTCCAGTAAAAGTTGGTGATCATTTGAACTATAAGTTGCCTTGGACACTTACTGCAAAACGCTGTTTGTATTTTTAATGATGGACTTCTTCACTGTCACATGAATATTGATTTGAATTTCACATTTTTACACAAAAGTGCACCTGATAAATAAAATTATGACACAACAAACGACTGTCTTAAGTGTGATTTTTAATAGGGAGTTACTTTCAAATTGTAGATGAAACACCTTTCAGACCTTTGCAACGTACACTCTCAAAGCCCAAAGAACTGGTTGGTTGGGGTTTTTTTGACCATCCTTACTTATCTACTATTTGGAAGCACATTAGTTGTTTCTCAGACCTGTGTTTCTTTAGAAAATTTATTGTTTGAAAGAAACCCTTTTAAAGAACTGAGACACAGGTTGGGTTTTGTAATGTTCCCTCATTTTTTTAGTTGTCCTTTAAAGGCTGGCAGATGCGTTCAGGTTTGAGATTGGTTTCTTAAAGCTTTAATAGCCAAGGTCTGTTTCAGCTGATAGTTAAAACTAATGTGAAAAGGTGGAATTCCATCCTTTTCTGTAAGTATGTTTGAGAATATAACTCCTGAGAAGAGTGCTTATTTCTTCACATAATGTCAGCATAAGCCTCTAATTGTAAAATGACCGTAGTGTTTGTTAAGTATCTGCATTTGCAGCTCAAGTGTATTCTCAAAATGAAAAAAGCAATTTGGCACAGTGCAGTCAATACTTCCTTAATGAGAACGTGTGGGTGGTGATGTTTGGTTGTTTTATAAACTTAAGTATTCTCATAAATACTTGAAGGCTCAAGAATGATGGTACTTATAATACCAACAGGTATCATAGCAGTTTCCAATAAAGCATGAATACCCAAACAATGAAAATAATCTGTCAAAATATGATGACATAGGACTGTATTAAGATAAAATGCTAGAAATAACGTGACTCTCAGGCATCTTTTTCAAAAGTTACAAGCACATACAGAAGAGACCCTGGACTTTTCTGGTAGCATATGGAAGTTTTTTTGAACTAAACTTTTACGACACTTGCATTAAATGGAGGTTTTTTCCAAGAGTTCTATGCAAGTTTGTATAAGGGATTCTTTTTGTCTTCCATATCTTGACAAATTATAAAACAAACCTGATTACAAAATACAGAGGGGAAAAAAGTGTTTCAATGAGATTCAAATTATTGTAAAGTGACAAAAGATTTAGTGTATTTCCTCAAATTGCTGCTTCCAGATGAACTGCACTAAATAGTCCCTTTATTCAGTCAAGCTGCAAAAGTTTTGCTCAACCAATTGTCTGATCTGGTTGTTGTGAGTTTGTTTTAGAAAGCAAAATTAAAATCTAGGAAAAGTCTTTAGTTAGATGGTGCAAAAACACTACAGTATCCCCCAAGTAATGATTTGCAGATGGTGGCTTTCCTTTATGATACACTTGCATGATCCTTGGCTAGAGGAAACAACAAATACTGGGACTTATACAAAGGGTTAATATCCTTTGGGATATAACTGAGAATCAAGTCTGGATTTCTCTTTGTGGCTAATTCTAACAGAGACTTGATATCATAGGCAGGTTCAGCCAAAACCCCTTAAGCTGATGGCTGGTAGAAAACACAGAGTATCTTTGTAATTGCCTGTTACACTACAACATCTATACATCTGAAGTGATGGAGAAGTGTTCCTGCAATTGTGTGAAGAGCTTACACCTTGGTCTGCTTTTAGTTAAAGTGTGTTTCATTTTCTATTTTTCTGCTTTCCGTCCAATAGCAATCAAATCTTGAAGTTCCAGACTCAGTTCTTACTCCCAAATCTTATCTTTAGTTCTGTTTATCACATTCTGGACCAAGGATAGGTATGTGTCATCTTTTTTTGTTCTAATTATTGTGGTAGTTTCTCCCATGTTTCAGGGTCTTGCTTCAGTGTTGAGCCTTTCTTCCTTTGACCTACCTGAGTGCTGCATCCCTGGATTTGGAAGAGAGTGCATTGCAGAACAATTGGTACAATATATGTATTAAACAGAACTCAAAATCATGGTGTCCTGTTGTCCGTTTTTGCTTTTTCACAGTTTTGTTTCTTTGCTTCAAAATAGTTTCAGTTGTATACTGATAATTTTCAAAACCTTGAATTTCAAAACCATATGTTTTTGATGTTTTTTTTATTCTAGGTTTCAAGCATTTATCTCTGCATAGTTATTTGGAAAAAACCTTTTATTTTTTTGTTTGCTAACACCAAATTTCTGAATACAGCTAGATAATTTTCCTGTTTATAAATGAGTTTGCTTATAATTAACTTTTACTGCATAATTTTTTGTTTTACATTGAATCAGACTTCTGTATGAGAGTGATTTTGTTTAAAGGTAAGTTTATTAGAGAATATATTGAATTCAGGTTTGGATTTGGGGTTTGTGTGTTTTG
>VWZF01004382.1:143772-173145 GCA_013396755.1 Sclerurus mexicanus
ATAACAGTGTATAAAACATTAAGTGATAAAAACCTTCCTATTACTTTCTTAAAATCAGTGTTTACAATATCAGTGCATACTCTCTTAACTTGCTTTGACATATATAAATTTATAAAGGCAAACAAGTAAAAATGTTGTAGCCTTTCACTTCATTGCTAGCAATGAAGTGAAAGGCTACAACAAAATTAATTTCTTTTATTTTTAATGAATTGTTCAGTCTTAGCTGTAGACTTTTCCTTACCCTTCTGTCCTGTGCGTCATGTTAGGAAATTATTATAAAATATTTGTTACAAAGAAAGCTTTATGTATGAAATCTATATTAAAACTATATTAAAATCTTCTAGGCCCATGTGTGAATTTGATGACAATTACTTTAAAACATAGGCATATGAACAGAATGGCTCAATGTCGGTGCCATATATCATATATATTCTATTGCTCTTTTGAGACCTAATTTAAGCTTCATTAAATATTGCATTCTGAACAAGTCTTTGTCCAGTGTGCTGGTCTCCTTGAATGTGTTAGGACCTTGCAGTGCTTTAGCTGTCCACAGAGAATAATGAAATATATTAAATGTCTTTGTATGATAAACTAATGCCATTCAGAATACTTCAGTTCAGTTATGTTCCTACCAAAGTAGTCATCTGTTACTCTTCCCTTTTCATATACCTCATTGTGTTCAATATGCCCTTTTCAGTTCAGTAGACATTTGCAAGATGTAGAGAAAGCCTTTGCTCCAAAGTTGCGAATTATTCAAATTAGTGGTTTAAGGCTGGTTTTTTAGTGATCATAAATCAACAAGGTTCTTCCTCTATATTTTAAAGTGATAACTGGTATCTGTATTATTATGCTGGAAAATTTAGGTGTAGCCGAGCAGGGAATATTGTTCTGTAAAATATCTAGATTGCATTTACTGCCGAATCCCTTCCAAAATAAAACGTTGTATCATTCAGAGAATAATAGCAGCATCGGATTATAAAGCTCTTTTTAAAAAAGCTTGTAACCAGTATTATATCATGACTTTCAAGGCCATTTGGTTGCTCTTTGTTCTGTCAAGAGCATTCTTTGTGCCATCAGAATGTAGTTGTAGCAGAAAAGATAAAAGGCATTACATTTAGAGGGCATAAAGAGGCTGATTTAGATCTGGCTTTGTAGGAGGAATTATGATATAAAGCTGGAAAGAAGGGAAAATTGGTTGGATAATTTAGAGAAAAAGAATATTTGTAGAAAGAGAATTGTTGAGGAAAGATGTGACCATCAATAACAGCTAATGAAATTATTATGTATATTGATGTATTTTTAATGAATAAAAACACTGAATGCAAAGTTTGGATAAAGGAAAAGATTACTGTTGAGGAAAAATTCAAATGTGTCATGCACTGGCATGTCTTTGAAGTGAGGGCAAGCTTTGGAGAGCTGCCTAAAAACAATCCTTAGCCTCTGTTGAGATTATTAGCAGTGGTCCTCATTAAGGTTAATTTATTTCATGTGAAAATTAGTGAGGGCCAGAAGATTGAGCATCTCCCTTGTAGAAATGCTGCAGAATTTTCAATGACCTAAGGTGCTTCCATAGTTGTTTGCAATCTATCATCTAGACTAGTACAACTCTTAAACACCCTGTGCAGTGTTGGTTCAATAGTGTTGGTTCAATCAGCCAGCAGCATCCAGGTGCTGTGCTTTGACAAAGTCACTTCTAAGAGCCTGACCCAGGCTGATACTGATTAGTGTGTGAGAGCTCAGGGCATACCTAGAGGTGAGATGGCTGCAAAGTGATGACTGCCTACAGAAATATAGGGCTACTTAAATAACTGTTTGTGCATGACTTGTAAATACTTAACTGTGTCTATCTTTGCCTTATTAAGCATGCAATAGTGTTGTCTATTCTGTGATCAGAACCGTGTCTCTTGGGATGCTCATTAACTGTTTCTTCATGTTGAAGATGGTCAAATCATTCTACTTAGCTACCAGAAAGCCTGAATCACAGCTGTGTGATTTTATGACCTATAATTTTGAGTTTTATTATTGTTTTTCATTCAGAAGTTATGGAGTTTTTTGTTTGGTTTGGTTTGGTTTTAATTTACCAAAAATCTTACCTTGTTTTTATACTTTGAGGGAGTTTTGCTGCACTGCACTGGTGAGAAAGAGACATTTTAGGGTGGATGCTCTGAAATAATTAAGCATCATACCAGTGTAGTTGACATGTTTTACCAAAGACCTTAAAAGTCCGTAAGCAAGATGCAAAAAAGCAGAAGTTTTCAAATAAATCGTATGGAAGATTTTGCTTTTCTTCTATGGTGGACTTTTTTGTTTGGTTGGTTGGTTTTGGTTTGGTTTTGTTTGTTTTGTTTTGGAGGTTTTTTGTATATTTTTTTTGTTTGGTTTGGGTTTTTTGGTTTGGTTTTGTTGGGGTTTTTTGGTTTGGTTGTGTTTGTTTTTTTTTTTGTTTTTTTTTTAATAGTGATATAAGAACTATCACTTCACAAACAGTTAAATATTTAATTACTCTGCATGGTAAAATATAAGTGACCAGATATACTGATGGGCTCATAAAGTAAAAAAAGAAGGCACTAGAAGCACCATTGATGCTCAGAAATCTAGCCAGAATATCTTTACTTCCAAAAGCAATCCCAGAAGGCTCTCTTCCTTTGTCAGTGAAAGGTTGTTGCCTAGTTTGGTTTTTAAACCTCTGTTTATTGTGAAAGAAACAGCTGCAGAACCAGTGTAAAAGTCAAATTTGAGCCTGTGTGCTTGAGTCTTGTATGGCAGTGCTGAAAAGAACATGAGGAATTGGAGGAGTGTATATGAAAAGCTGCTTGTGTCCTGGATATGGGCACATGTTCTTGGTTAAATTTTAATAGTCTGGCTTGCAGGACATCTGGAGAAAGGATGAAGGAAGGGGCTTCAGGTGTCAGTCAACATTGTTGCTAGCCTTTTCTTGGTACCAGACAAGCTTTTGTTTGTGTTCTGCCTGAGTTTTATTTCAACTTTTAGCTGAAGAAGTTTTTGTGTTCTCCATGTGCATATCTATATTTCCTCAGTAGCTGCTGCTCAGGGCAAAATGAAGAATCTTGCAAGATCTATCTCTGGCCATTTAGAAGCCAGAAAAGTGACTAGAAAAAAACCTGAATATAGCTGGTTAATGAACAGATGGGAGGATTTCTGACCATGTGGGCAAGAAGCCCTTGTTATATTGAGGATTTCCATGTAAAGATGCTAAGAAAAATGCTAGACTCCAGAAAACTGGTATAGGGAAAACTGTTGCAATGGTGCAGCAAATTTGCATACAAGCTCTTAGAGAAAAGGAAGCTGCATTTATTTCCAAAATTAAAACAAAATTAGGTTTACTCATTCAGATTCATGCTTTCATAAGGAAAAAACTCATAAGCACTGAGATACATGCATGTGGCAATTGAGCCTCAAAACACCTGTACCCTGATGGTCTCCAGGCAGTCCTTGCATGAATCCCTAGATGAGACATGGGACAGAGAATACCATCTTACAAATCCGCCTCTCCTGGGTTTTTAGGTTGGTTAGCATATACTGCCTTTTTGTATAGTTTTTGTGCCCTGGTTGTAAGCAGTGTCTCCATTCCACTCTAGCAAATTATCATGGCTTTGTCTCCTGGCCCTAGTGCCCTGAGAAGATGCACACAGTTGTATGGTGGAATCTTTGTGACCTGGTAATGTAGGTGCCATTCTTACTTCTCTTTTCCAATTTGCTCCTTTTAATGGTTCACCCACCCAGACCTTTTCCTCCATCCACCACACAGAACAGTCTTGACTTTTCTGTTGCAGATCTCTAGAGCAGGTTTCAGTGTGCACTGGTAATGCTCTGCTTTGGAGTGGACGTAAGTACTTTTCAACTGCATTCAGGACTGCATTTGAAGCTGATTTAGTGCTTACTCTTAAATGCAGAGAACCAATGGATGCACTGAACTCTCAAACTACAATCATGAGTTTCATTTCTGTTCTTTGTACATTAAACTTTAAGAGGAGCTCAAAGGTTTCCCTTTTTGTATGCCAAGTAGCACTCTAATCTCAGAGAAACTGAGTATATCATTGTGTTAACCCATGCTTATTGCCAAATAGGATTGGAATTTTTTATGTTTCCCCACGTTGTTAAGCTATTCTGAGCAGCTTGTTCAGTACCAGTTTCAAGAAGCAGTTCCCAGGTGTTAATGCAAAGTATAGAAAGACTGCTGTTTTATCAAGAAAACACAGCGGAAGAGTCTCACACAACAACTTAAAGCTTATTCAAGATGGTCCTTGGCATAAAGAAAGTCAAACTCATTCTCTCACTTTCCAAGAGCTTGTTTGGCTTTGATAGTGGGGAACTGTTTTACTGAGATACTTCTACACTGCAGAAAAATTGAATGCAATGTGTATGAGACAGAAAGGAGGCATTTTGCTGACCTGCGTAAGTGATTAACTTGCTGTATGACAGAAGCCTCAGTTCAGTGGGAATAAGGGTACTGAGTACTGAGTTCGCAGACTTTCATTCAGAGAAGTACTGCAGTGATTTCTAATGGTGTTATCTGTTAATCGATATATTAATTTTTGTATTTTCTTTTTTTTTTCCCCTTTCATAGTTCCTACCTCTAATTCCCTTTTAATAATCCTACCTTAAATTATGTGGAGCTTCATCTATCATTTTTAATGGTAGGGAATTTTTAATTTGTTTCTTTCTTTGGAACTCCTGAGAAAAGAGGTTCACAATACATATAGATTCAGTAGGGAATCAACTCTTTCTTCCCTTTCTTTGAAAGATTTATGCGTATTTTATAGATGTACTGAAAATATAAAGGGATTTGTTAGGATAACAGAGTTATTACCCTGAGGGTGTTGACTGACAAAGCCAACACACTGGTTTCCTTCACATTATTTATAAATAAAGTCCTTACTATCACTACTGATTCCTTAGGAAGAAAAGGAGAAAAATGTGTTTTTATGAGCTTTTCCTGTGAAATTCAAAAATGTGTAATTCTGCCCATAAGGGAACGATTAGCCAAAAATACTGTCACTGCCTACTCTGTGCAACAAAATTAAATAAGACAGAGATCAGGAAAGCTTTAAGTTTTTCTACGTAAGATCTTGTGGGTTGATGTGTATGCATAGCTATAACACATGATAAAACTTGATCCTGCACATATGATCTTGAGTCTCTACAATCAGTTGATAAATTTAACTGATTTTTTTGTTTTGTTTTGTTTTTAAACTTAGGTATGAAAACTTACTCTGTCCTTTTCATGCTATGTCTTTTCAGTGCCATAGTGATTGTTCAGAATATTTATGCAGTCTCAGACTTTTTACACTAATACATCTCTTTTCAAAGCAGGTATTTTAATAATTTACATAGCAGCTGTGCAACTAAGACATTCCTTTTCAGCTAATAGCATAAATTCTACTGTATTAAATTCATGTGATGATGAAGCTTATTAGGAGTCTCATTTAACTGAATCTGTGAGGATTGTACAGTTGCAAAAAATTATGAGAACTGCGAACTTCAGTGATGCTGGCTCTCTAGAATACTTCTTGGGCATGTAACTATAATAATCTATGGAATGAAAAGTATATTATGTGTGTTTTTTGATTGAAATGGGTCACAGACTTTCTGGAATAGAAAAAGTACTAGAGAAAGTTATTTGTACAGTTGAATTTTTGTGAAATAGTGTGCTCTTATACTAGTATGGAAGACAGTGAAATTGTGTTGTTCTGTATAATGTCATGGATTTAGCTGAGTCATGACAATTAAAAGCAAGTGTGAGGTAGATTCAGGACATCAGTTAAACACAGTTAACTAAGATGGTACACTGCAGTGGACATTTCTCCTTAGCTGTCTCATTCTTTCTTCTGAGTAATCCTTGATTATTTGAAGGAACAAGATTAATGCCATGTAATGGAGCTATTTCCGTGGAGTGGATTAATTTTCTAGTGATTAAATTGTTTTTGAGGCTTTATGTCTGTAGTTATACTGTATATATACTGTATACTTTATACTTGATACTACTTTATACTGTAGTTATACCAGCTTGGAATTTTTTTGCTTTCATTTTTTTCCTTCTTGTTATGCACCTGTTGTTGAATATTGATTCTTTTTGTACTTCTAACATTTTGGGAGACATAGGGAAAAAATCACTTATTCAAACAATAGTCTTTTCCAAAAAAACATAAATAACCTTGTGAGAAAAGCCAAGAAAATTTGACCCTTCTGAAGTGAAGGTATTATACTGATATTATACTGATATTTTGTGTTTGTTGCAAAAAGATGCTCACTGAATTGAACTCTACATGCCCTAAAGCTGGGAATGAAAGGTGACAAAGCTGCATGAGGTGCACTTCTCTTAAATGTGTCAAAAAGCTGGGAACTATAAAGAATGCAGTTTCTTAGTGTCTTAAGTCTTTGTATGCTGCAGCAGAAAAGTGGAGTCAGAGCACCTGGGTTTCAGTGACCCATTTTTGTACTAGGTTTCAATTTTCAATTAACCTTTAGAAATTATGAAATAAAATACGCAAAGGACTTTACAAATATTACAGATTGATGTATTTAATTTTCCTGTGCTTCTAATCTGTATGCAGCTATAAAATTGATGTGCATGGCTGCCAATCCATTCCAGACAGACATTCCTCATTCTGTCACTGATTTCATTCCTTGATGAAAAATAGCCCTTAAATATTCCTGAAGTGAAGATTTGTTGCCATCATAGAAACATGGTATTCCTTTTACAGCTATGGGAGTCCTGTCTTACCTTGGAAATTGAATTCTACACATTCTTAACATTAAACTGTCTGTGGTTTTCCTGCTTGCAAAATGACTTAGTCTAGTCTAGTATGTGGACTCTGCATAAGGTTTATGTGTTAACAGCTTAATCATAGAATTATAGAATGGTTTGGTTTGGAAGGGAAATTAAAGAGCATCTAGTACCACACTCCTTCTGCCTCACCCCCCCCCGCCCCAGGCATGGATGCCTTTTACTGGACCAGGTTGCTCAAATCCCTATCGAGCCTGGCCTTGAATTTCACAGAACACCTTCTTGTAGGTCCTCTTTAAGTATTGGAATGCTGCTATAAATCTCCTTGGATTCTTGTCTTCTCCAGGCTGAACAACCCTAACTATCCTGTGGCCTGTTGCCACAGGAGATGCGCTCCAGCCCTCTGATCATTTTTGTGGCCCTTGTCTGGACTCAGTTCAACAGAACCATGTCCTTCTTGTGCTGGGAACCCCAGAGCTGTGTGCAGTACTCAAGGTGGGATCTCACCAGTCCAGACTAAAGGGGAAGAATCACCTCCCTCACCCTGCTGGCCACGCTTCTCCTGACAGAGCTCAGGACATGGTTAACTTTCTGGACTGCAAGCATGGACATCTGGGACATGTCCAGCTTCTCATCCCCCACCACCCCCAAGTTCTTCTCCTCAGGGTTACTCTCAATCAGAGTTAATCTCATTCTCTACTCGGCTTGTATTTGTGCTTGAAATTGCCCTGCAGGACCTTGCACTTGGCCTTGTTGAAGGTTCACACAAAGTCTCCCTCTCAAAGTTTGCACAGCCCCCCCCCTCAAGCCTGTCAAGGTCCCTCTGGATGACATCTCTTCCCTCCAGTGCTGATCGCACCACACAACTTGGTGTCATCAGCAAACTTGCTGAGGGTGCATTTGATCCCACTGTCCATGTCATTGACAAAGACATTAAACAACACCAGCTGCGGAGGAATGCCACCCATCACTGTTCTCTCCTTGAACATTAGGCCTTTGACCTCAACTCTTTTAGTGCGACTATCCAGCCAGTTCCTTATCCACCAAGTGGTCCACCCATCAAATTCATGTCTCTCCAGTTTAGAGACAAGGATATTGTGTGGGACAGTATCAAATGATTTGCACACGATGAGGTCAGTTGCTCTTCCCTTAACCACAACCTCTGTAACTCCATTGTAGAAAGCTATCAAATTTTTCAGGCACGATTTGCCCTTTGTGAAGTCATATTGGCAGTCACCAAGTACATCCTTATTTTCCGTGTACCTCAGCATAGTTTTCAGGATGATCTGTTCCACGATTTTTCCAGACACAGAGCTGAGACTGACCAGCCTGCAGTTCCCCAGGTCTACCTTATTTCCCTTTTAAGAGTGGGTGTATATTTTTTCTAGTTATTGAGAACTTCACTGGACTGCCATAACTTTTTAAATATGATGGCTAGTGGTTTAGTCACTTGCTCTGCCAGTTCTCTCAGGACCCATGGATGTATCTCATCAGGTCCTATGGACTTGTGCACCTTCAGGTTCCGTAGATGGACTTGAACCTGATCCTCCCTACAGCTAGTGGTTTCTCCCAGTCCCTGCCTTTCCCTTCAGCAAATTAATGAATCTACCCTGTCACTGGAGGGTTTCTTCATATTTGCTTTCTGCTAAAGTAGTGAGTGGCTTTACTAGTTAAAAGAAGGGCACTCATGATGGAATCATACTTAGTAAAATGCTAAACTAGTGACGAACAGTGAAGAATATAAGAGATAGTCTATGTCTATGAGTTTGGTACAAGTTCTATTTCTACAAGAAATCAGTACAGTTTTAACTAAAGGAAATAAAAAGCAAATCAACTTTTTACCCTTTGTCAGTTAGGAATCTCACATCTTTTGTATTTTCCATAAAGAGCAATTTTCTTACCTACTTTTTTGCATGCCTCTAACAAATAGCTCTACCTTGCCTGACCTGGAAATAGTTTGCTTAAAAATATCACTTATTCAGTTATACAGAAAATATATTTTTCTTTTGTTTAGTAAATAAAAACACCTAAGCATTATTCAAATGCTGGTCACATTTTAGCATCATGGAGGTAAGACTGGATTTATAATGAAACACATCTTCATTGTGTGTCTTTCAAGTGAAAGCTCTATCTGCACAGAAGTAATAATAGTGTCTTTCTCATTACATTGTTTCAGTGAACTGAGGTCTACCTTCAAGAACATGAAAATAAAGTCTAGACTTGAGGATGTTCAGATAAGGAGAAGGGAGAATGAGCACAAAGGAGTAGGTAAATTCAAAAATGCAAGTAATATTGAAATCTAAAATTTTAAAAATCATGAAAAATTGTGAGGCAGGGCAACATCCTGAAAAAGGATAGTGAGAAAGCTGTAAGATTTTTTTTTCTAATAAATGCTAGAAGATGGTATAGATAAAATCAGAAAGTGCATAAAATTACTCATTCAATTGAGAAAATATATCATTACCATCTTATTTGTTCTACAAAGCTGTGAAGAGTGCTTTTTGTGATCAGAACTAGAGACAACTATGCTTTAATCTGAATGTATAGGCTGATTAACTTAATAAATAACTTCTATCAGGAATAGTCCCTCAGAAGTCAGTGGAGATAATTGTGGAGTGAGGCTCTATACTATGTGAGTAAGAGTAATGCAATCTGACTTATTAATCTGTAAAGCTCTTGGTGGCAGGAGGGAACAGCCAAATCAATACAGAACTGAGGATTATTCCCAAGAAATTCAGTTATCATTGGTGATGAAGTAGCTAATCTAGATAGTTACTGTGAGCATGACAACTGTGGTAAGATATGGTTGAGTATTCACTAACCTTTTGTTTATCAATGGAATCATGTTTTATGGTGATAGAAATCTCACTCTAAACCCTGAATAAGGGTATATTTGTGAAAAGAGACAACTGAGCACTGCACTTAATAAAATGTAGTAGTGACTATTTGCTTGCCTCAGCAGGCTGAGGATGGCTGTTGCATAGCACAGACATCACATTACCTGATCTCAGAGCTCACCTCCCAAGGGATCACAAGCAAGGGACCAAACTGCAAGTCACAGAAAGGACACTTTGCTAATGGTAAGAGGGGGTCTTGAGTGTGCCATGTTGTGGGTGCCATGCACGTATCTGAGAGGAGCTGGTGGCAAGGGCTATCTGCAGTTTTGGGCATTCACCCAGCTCTGTGTTAGCTACAAGTATCCTTTTGGGCAATGGATACTCCCGTGACTGCCTATATTAGTAAAGAGCAAGCAGGCAATAAGGGTGGTGGTGGATTCTTGCTGATAAACATCAAATGGTGAGGAATTTTGCAGCAAAGGGTGTTCATGGAGGAAGTCCATCCATGAGGTAAATCTGATATGCTGGGCATTTCCATGGTGCTTCCTCACATCAGTAGCCAGGAAGAGCTGCTACATATTGGTTCTCCTGTGCATAAAGCAAGTATGTTAAACGTCAAGCAATTTTCCAAAGACACACCTCCTTGTTTTGCCACCCTGATATCAGCCAGGCTGTCATGGACATCTGTTCTGAGTCTCTGTATAGGAACATAATTCTGTGAGTATGCTACTGTTTGGGAAATGTAAACTGATAAATTCTGATAAGTTAATAACTTAATTTTTATACATCTATGTATGTTTTTGAGCTTGAGACCATCAAAGGCAGAGTTACATGGTGTGTTGGTTACAGCTGGCATAGAGTTACTTTTCTTCATAATGTCTAGTATTTTGGATTTTTGCTGAACACAGGGATGATAATATAGAGATGCTTTTGTTATTGCTGAGCAGTGCTTGCACAGAGCCAAGCCTTTTTCTGCTTTTCATACTGCCACACTGGCAAGGAAGTTGGGGGAGCATGGGAGGTTGGGAGACACAGCTGAGACAGGTAACCCCAAAGGACCACAGGGATATTTATACCATAGGACATCATGCTCAGTATATAAAGTGGGAGGGAGAAAGAGGAAGGGGGAGACATTTGGAGTGATGATTTTGTCTTCCCCAGTCTTTGTTGTGTGTGATGGGGCCCTGCTCTCCTGAGAGTGACTGAACACCTGCCTGCCCATGGGAGGCAGTGAATTTATTCTTTGTTTTGTTTTGCTTGTGTGCACAACTTTTGCTTTCCCTATTAAACTGTCTCTGTCTCAAACTGTGAGTTTTCCAGTTCTTACCCTTCTGATTCTCTCCCCGATCCTGCTGGTGGGGGAGTGAGCGAGAGGGTGTGTGGGGCTTGGCTGCTGGCTGGGGCTAAACAGTGACACATGGGAACAAATACTTCTACTGAAGACCTGAAAGAAGTCTCAGTGTCTGAACCTGATTTGCTTTTTTTAAGATGGAAAGGAAAGCATTTCAGAACATACATGATGCAACTTTTTTTAAAAAAAAGAGACTATTTTGACAAACAGATGGAGCAAGGATTATTATTTTTGTGTTAACCAATGGTCATTTCCTATTCCCACAGTTTTTTCCCTTCAGATGGAAAAAACACTGACATGATAGTGTTGAGATTTTTAAATGAACAGCATAAATCAATTAAAATGAGATGCTTGTAGTGATGGCAAATTACCATTTTCATTGATGTTGAGTGAAATAGATTGCAGAGCTACTTCACAGGAGGTCTTTTGAGTACCATCACATTGTTTATCCTCCACAAGTCATCACATATTTTTGCTAAGTCAGTACTTTGAAAGACATACTTGATGAGTCCCAAACTTTCAAAGGTAAAACAGAAGATAACAACTGAAGAAAGATTTTGTTTTTCCTTTGTCCTCATAGTATAAAATAAAATTGGGAGTAATTGTGGGGCCAGAAAGGGGGTATTGTTTCTACCTGAGTCTCCTACAAAGTCAGGATGTGAATGACCACTTTTTTGAGTGTATGCTCATATCCTCCTATCTCTTTTTTCTGGTTTTACTCACTTTGAGAGAGGCTATTCTTCCTTTTTTAAACCTACGGCAATTTTGGTCACGCGGTTTTCAAAAGCAACTTTTCAAAAAGCTTCTTTGGAAGCATTGAGGTTGGGACAATTGATCAGGGAGAGATAAAGGGACAGAAATCTTTTTACCTGGCACTATTGACAAGGAAAAATGTATTGTCATTGGAAATATATCCAATCTCAATAGATTAGAGATTAGTTCAGTAAGAACTGTAGATCAGTCCAGTCCATTGGGTGAAAATTTACAACTCTGCAGATATAAACTCTGATATAAATATCAGAGTAATCTATGTATGTATATATGTATCTACATATATATGAATCTCTCTGTCTGTCTGTCTCTGTCTGTCTGCCTCTCGATATATATATATTTATTTATTTTTTTAAACTTTTTTTAAAAAAATGTAATTGTTGAGCAAACATCTGGGAGCTAGCTGATATACTTTCTTTAAACTGTACAAATGTACTGCATCTAATAGTGGTTGAGAAAGCAAAAAGGCAGGCAAGAATTCATGACAGCTAATGTTAGAGATTTTTTCATGAAGTTCTAATTGCATGTGTAATAATCAGAAGATTCAGTCTGAAAATATTTACTAGACACTTCTGTGATCCATTAGTTCAACTTTAAACTGTGCAATAATATTTCCAGTTCAGCTGCTTGCAGCCAAAAATGACGGGGTTTTTTTGTTTGGTTGATATTTTGGGGTTTTTTTGTTTGGTTGGTTTGGTTTTGATTTTGTTTCTTTCTTTTTCATTTCTAATCAGGAAAAAGAGTAAAAGCTTTCTTTTTCCCCTTCCCTTGTATTTTCATGATTCAGAAGCCTGTACTTTAAGCACAATGCAGTAACTCAAATTAAGTAATCATGACAAATGCCTCTCCCTTTAAATTCTTTGCACTAAAAGTACAATTAAAGGAGTCTTTCCTTGACTTGAGAACCTAACTGGGAGATTATTCACTTCCCCCCAAAACCCCATATTCCAGCTACTGATCTCAATCAAGTAAAAGTATAATTTTTTTAATGCCCTCAGTGTCTCTTCCGCATAGTGTGGAGCAAAGGAGCAACACCACTGATTAAGGATGGATTTATTAGCCTGTCCACAGCCTATACATACTCCAAAGAAGATAGGTTTTACCTAATTAACTCAGATTCCTTTGCTCAGAGTAAACAACATGGTTACTTCAAAATTTCAGGGACACGTTAGATTGGTCAGGTAGCAAGGGACAATATTTCATTTCAGGGTGTGTTAATGCATTTAATATTGTATTTTTGAAACTGTAACAAAACATTTTGATGTCTCAGAAATTTGACAGAGATCCCCAGTCAGAATTCTGGGATTTCTTTTTCTTAAAGAACATTGCTCTGAATTAGAACAAAAATACTTGATTTTGTTTTGTTTTACAAGAATTCTCATGAACGGACAGCTTACAGCAGAGCTCTGTGCCATGCAGATCTAAGTGTATGGTTCTCTTACACTTTATGTAAATCTTGCAAGTACTGTTGCAATCCAAATCTGGCTATAGTTTAATGGACTGTGTTTTACTTTCTTCACATAAATGTAGACATCGAGTATACAGTGAAACCCACCTGAGTATGAGGTTGTGTGAGAAAAAATCATTGCTCTGCTTTGTATTTCACTGTATAGTAGGCACAGTTTTAAATGTTTTTATTACATCTCTGTTCCCATGAAATTCAAATACAGTATTGTTAGAAAACTGTATGTCAAAATATTCTTGATCTATCAATTCATCATGCATCTTCTCTAAATTAGTTTCTTTTGAGAAATACATAGGATAAGTGTTTTAACTGTCTTCTATGTTCATTTTCATTTGTTTTTTAAAAATATCACTTGTAATTAGGCTTTTTGTCTAGCATAACATTTCACATTTTAGCTGGTTCTGAGGGGCTTTGAAATAGAAATCTACTGAATAATCCCTAAGTCTTCTGGAAGATGTGAGTGTGCTAAAAATGTCTGAAAAGGACTTTTTTAAGTGTCAGAAGCTTGTTTGAGCTCAGTTGAGTTGCCAAGAGGCTTTGTGTTTGTAGAGAGAGAACAAGGAAGAATTATATCTCAGGTTATAAAAGATCTTGCATTAAAAAAAAATGTTAATACTCTCTTAAAAATCTGTGAGGAATGCAATGATTAAGCATATTAGTGGCTCTGGTTTATTGTGTAATCATGTGCAGCACTATGTTTAACTATTGCACAAATTAGATATTCAAAGGCTAAAGCTTTCTCTTGTGTGCAGGGCTTGGCTTGACAAAACCCACACTTTAAAATTCACTTTTGTTTCAAATTGAGATCCTAAGTGCTGCATAAGGCTTTGTCAGACTGTATTTATGGAGGTGAAAGAAGTCAATGAAAAAATCAGTCTGACCTTCCAAAGTGTCTAAATGCCTTTCACCCTCACTGACAACAGGATAAGTCTCTTACTTTCTTTTGAAAATCTATGATTCTACTACTTACAATCATGTCTTCTGAAGATAAATGTGAAAAGTCAAGTGAAAAACACAGCTAAAAAGTCAGAGAATAAAGTACAGATTCAGCTATAATGTACAACCAAAATATAAGCATAAAATTATTTTTTAAATGCTTGTTTTAATTCATGAGCAGCAGCCAGCTTGTTACTTTATTCTTAGTCATAGCCATGTATGTCTAGTTCTGTGCCAGAGTACGTAAGCAGAATCAGTGGACTACTTCAGGTTTTGTGTCCAGTAAAAATTAATGCATCATTACCATTGAGAAGGACTCAGATGACATGTTCTGCTGACATCTGTAAACACTTGCAAGATTTAAGTGTGAAAATTTAACAGCCTGTCCAAAATATTGTGGATTTCTGTAAAAGTCTTTTTGTTGTCTTTAGCTCTAGCATTTAATTATAGAAATACTTTCCAATAGTTTTAGCAAGACTCTGGTGGCACAAAAAATTACATATAGAAGAGCCAGATACCTCTTTAAAATTTTAATGACTTGTGTGCTAGTGAGCCATCTCCAGCATTAAGGGTTCATACTAAGCTTTGTTGAGTTCCTGAATGTGTGTTGCTTGGAATGCCGAATGTAATGATAATGGATGATAATTGATTGATTTTTGAAAACTTAGTCTATAACACAATTTATTTAAATGAACATTTTTTCGTGTGGCAAAAACTAAAGTCTAGCAGACATTTAATTTTAAAAATCTGAATTTTCAATACTGTCATCCACTTTATTGTTAAAATTTCAATATGTTGAAATATTAACATCATGATCGCTTGGAAAATGTGTTTTATTTTGATAACAAATTGAATTTTTTTAAAAAAATAATGTTTCTGAACATTGCTAATTATTGCCAGTAAACAGTAGTTAGACTGTCATTCATGGTAAAGGGGAAGAAAAGCAAACAGTATAAGTTAACAACCATTATTTATACTGTTACTATAGCAAAATAATTTTTTGTTTAATTATGTATTATAAATAAGGTATTAATTATGTAATTCATAGTTCTACTGATAAATTCTTTTTAAAATTATAGCACTCAGTAAAGGTAGGTGGGCAAGCACACTGTATATTTATTTCTTTCCTCTTCTTGATTCAAAGGATTTCCTCTTCAGCTAGGGGAAAAGCACTATGCATTATCCTGCTGAAAATACCATGGTAAATATGCTAAATGCAATGGAGATTTGTGGCATGAATTCTCATTTACTGTCACATGGACTGACACAGCATCACTTTGCATAGCTTATATCCTGCTTTTTATGACTCATTGTTACTAGGAATGGCTGTGGGAAAGTAGAGAATTTGTGCAATTTTTCCCCATGAAAATCTCATTCACTAGATCACAAAGATCTTAAGATTGAGCCTGTCTTTATAAGCATCTGCTCTGTGTGCATATAGTGTTTAAATAGATGGACTATAATTTTCAATAATTTGAATTTCATTTACTGATGTTGGAAGATATGGTCAGCTTGTTTCTTTTTGCACACCAGTGTGTGTGCCTTCATTTCTCTGTCAAAATACATGCTTTTTGAAAAAGTTGTTGCCACATAACCATGTTCCTGCAACACTTGAGGCAAGCAACTTGCACATGAGACAAGCACTGTGCTAGAGATTACGGGGATCTGTGGCTTGCAACTTAGCAGGACAATAAAAAGGTCAAGTTTATCCATATTAGTCTTTCAATTAATGATGAGTGCCATAAGGAATGCTGACAAGTCTGGTCATGTAAGGCTTGCATTTAGATAGTGTTTAGAATGTCCTAAAATACAATAATTCCTATGTATGCAAAAAGTCAAATGGTGAAATTAGCATGGGGATATTTTTTGGAATTATGATTAAATATCTTCCTTTATATTTCAGTCATGCTTAAAACTACATAATATTTTTTTTAGTGAGGTCATGCTTTGCTGTACGCATGGCTCAGGACCAGTTCATGTTATTTATCAATGCCTTAGACTGAATTGCTTTTAAATTGTTCTGCAAAGAAAGAGAAAAACTGGTATTAAGAGGGGGGGAAAGGATAAGAAAGAAGAAAGAAAAAGGCAGACAAAAACATATACCAAAGGTATTTTAGTATATTCAGTTTATGATAAAAGTTCAGAGCTGTGAAACCAATAAGGAGGCTGGGCTTAATAGCTCTGTTTGCATCACATTTATGTATTTGTCATACATATTTCATTTCTATTTCATAGAAGAAATGGGAGAACAACTTTGATGAGGTGAGAGCAGCAGCAGTTTATTCCTATAGCTGTAGAGGACAGCACAGAGCAGCAGAGCAACAGGCTCTGCTGATGTGAGCTCTGCCCAAATGGTGCAGTTTTGCTGTTTATATAGCTTTAGGTAAACACTCTGCTCTTCACCAAAGCTGTCAGATTAGCAGGAAGTGGTAAATAACAGCAGTTGAAATCCTTCAGATAAGGAAGCTCCAGGCAGTACATCCTTTTACAAATATTCCTTTTATGAATAATCCACTCATTTTTTAATTAAATAGTGCTGACTGCCAAGACTATTAGCTGCAAATGTTTTTTAACCAATAACTGCAAAGACCTAGGAGACAACAAGTATTTTGCTTCCATACCTCCCCTTTTGAGACTTACAATCTAGCACCATTTTTCTCTTAAATATCTGAAGTACACTCAAAAGGGCACAGAGGCCCAGCTCATGAATTCTGGGAGCTCCGGATCAGTCATTCCTTGGGCTGTGCTGTCACATCATCCATTCTTGTCTTTAGGTTTTATAATCTAGTATGGTCATTAGTCCAAGCACTTCTTCCCTTTTCTTCAACATCCCCCAACATCATGCCTGACCAACCTAGTGGCCTTCTGTGATCAAGTGACTAAATGAGTGAACAAGGGAAGGACTACAGATGTCATTTATCTGGAATTCTGTAAAGCCTTTGACACAGTCCCACACAACATCCTCCTCTCTGAATTGGAGAGAGATGGATTTGATGAGTGGACTTTTACATGGATAAGAAAGTGGTTGTACAGTCACATTCAGAGTGTAGTAGTCAATGTTTCAGAGTCCTGATGGACATCAGTGACAAGTGGTGTCCCTCAGGGGTCCATATTAGGACTGGTGTGATTTAGTCTTCGTTAATGACATAGATGAAGGGATTGAGTGGACCCTCAGTAAATTTGCAGATGTCACCATGCTCAGTGCAGCTGACAAATGTGAAGGACAGGATGCCATCCAGAGAGACCTGGACAAGCTTGAGAAGTGGACCCATTGAATCTCTTGAAGTTTTACAAGACCCAGTGCAAGGTGCTGCATCTGAGTCAGGGCAACCCTTGGTATCAATAGAGGCTGTGGATAAACAGATCAAGAGAAGCCATGCCAAGAAGGACTTGGAAGTTCTGGTGGATGAGAGGTTGGATTACCCACCACATAACCCAGCAATTTGCCCTTGCAGCTCAGAAAGCCACCTCTGTTCTGGACTGCACCAAAAGCAGTGTGGCCAGCAGGGTGAGGGAGGGTATTCTGCCCCTCCACTCTAGTGAAACCCCATGTGGAATGCTGCACCCAGCTCTGGGGTCCCCAACACAGGAGAGACATCGACCTGTTGGAGCGAGTCCATAGGGGACTACCAAGATGGTTGGAGGGATGGAGCATCTCTCCTACAAAGCAAGGCTGAGACAACTGGGATTGTTCAGCTAGGAAAAGAGAAGGCTTCAGGGTGATCTAAATGCAGCCTTCCAGTACCTGAAGGAAGCCTACAAGAAATATGGAGAAGGACTTTCTAAAGAGTGACAGGATGAGTCAGAATGGCTTCAGACTGAGAGTGGATTAGCTATTAGGAAGAAATTTTTCCTGTGAGGGTGATGAGGCCCTGGAATAAGTTGTCTAGAGAAATTTTGGATGCTTCCTCCCTGGAATTGTTCAAGGCCAGGTTGGATGGAGCTCTGAGCAACCTGATTGGTGAAAGGTGTCCCTGCCCGCAGTAGGAGAGTTGGAACTAGATGATGCTCAAGATACCTCGCAAAGCAAACCAGTCTATGATTCCATGATCATTATTCTGGGTTTTTTTTGAGCCATGCCTCCTTCAATTTTTGCACATACCAGTTTGCCACAATTCAAGATGAACTGAAACAATGCATGCACAACAATTAAAGCTAATAATGTGAATAAATTGTACTTCAGTGATGTTTTAGGCAGTTTTTCCTACATGTATTTCCATATCTGGGAACCATCTCCTCCAGTCAAAAAAGGTTTTTGTTGACGTATTTCATATAGAGTCTAAAGTTGATCCTGAATGATATGTACATTACGTTGATTTTTGTTTTCTGATCTTGGTCTGTGTATGTACAGCAAGTGGTGTTAACTATTGTACATTTTCCTACTTACATGATGAGTATAGAATATAGCCCCGTTTTGCAGGGCTACCTGTGATACTTGTTTTACTTCCACCTGTAAGGCTGAAACAGCATTACCTGTCTGTTCTGTTACAGCAGAGCTTTTACAAGAGCTTTTTCTAATTTCTGCTTCTTCTAGGCAATGGAGAAATGTTTGTACAAACAGGTAGAAGCCAGTTTGACAAAGAAGTGGATATTGTGATGTGTTTTTTTATTATATTTGGTACCTTCGGTAAGTTATACCCATCATTCCTGATTAGATCTGGATATATAGGGATACCAGGAAGAGAAGTCTGAAGTAATTGTCCAATTAACTGACAGTATCTTCGAAGCACCAGAGCCATATACCCAGTATAATTGTTCATTTCCTAGGGTCTAATCATAAAAATGATTCTTAGAGATCACTGTATGACCAGCAATATAAACCCAAAAAAGAAAGTTCAAACAAAGCTACAATTTACAGAAATAATCTACAAGTTCCAGTGACACAATAGAGTCATCAAAGCCTATTTGCAGGATTGCAGTTTGCACTTCAGTTTGGATTTGTTCAAATGAAGTTCATCTGGATTACCCATCTGTGCTCTCACAGGTGATACGTTTTGCCTTGTGTCTGATGGTGGTGTGACCCCTTCATCCTGGGAAGTGGACCTGGCTGGGAGAACCCCTTGCACTTCACTGCAGTATTGGTAATTGCCTATACCTGGTAAAGTTCCTTCCAGTGCATCAGCATATTTTTACTCGAAGCTTTGCGAAAAATCCTTATACATTTCATTAACACTTAACAGTATTATAGAAGAGCACCATCTCTGAGTTGTAGGATGGCCTGTACAGAAGGTAAGGGTGCTGTGTAAGGCAGACACATTGGTCTAACCATTAAAATATCTTATGAGGTGACAGCCTATGTTTTCTATTCACAATGCTTCCTATGTACATTATTTTGGGAAGTAACACATCCAGACATTTGAGGCCAGTCTGTGCACAATCCATTACCAATTTAGTTTTCAATTTGTGCTGCTGCCTTCTATTGTTTTGTTGAAAAGGTGTCCAAGCAATATCAAGATTCAAGTATGAGAGCAAAACTAACAAGCTTCAATCTTTTGGTCATTTCTGACAAGCTGAAAATGTCTTCATGGTCATTCAAGCTATAGAATATCTTCATAACAACTTCAACATCTTCATAAATGATTCAGAGGTAGAACTTGAAGATATACTAAGTTTGTAGATAATACTATATTAGGAGAAGCTGTTGAATCCCTCAAAGGCAGACAGTCCTCACAGAGAGATATCAACAAATCATGGGGCTGGGCAATCACCAACTGTATGAGGTTTAACTAGGGGGAAATCCTTGGGTGCATCACAGCAGTTGTATGGGGTTACCCGCTTCATCCTTAAATACCTAATCTCAATCAGTGGTGGTTGAGTAGTTAATTTAGAATATATTGAGTATGAACCAAAACATTTAAAACAGTTTAACTGCACTTTTTGGGGCACTAGCATTTCCCCTAGTTGTCTGGCTTCTGTTTGCACTGCCTGGGTATCAGCTCTCCTCTCTGTTGCTGAGGTGTCTCTCCAGTGTAACAGACACCAGAGATCTATAGAGAGATGGACAAGAACCTTGGGAATGTGCTCCCAGTCAAAATGTCTACCACCAGCCCACCATGCCAGTCCAGAGCACTGATACACCAGGAAGCTCCCACTGGATACTGGCAACTGAGTTCCAGCCTGACCTGCAGCCTTTCATTTTGAGGATTTCAGGAAGGGTTGTACCTCTCCCAAGGGTGCCAGAGGCTTTCAGCAGGTAGCAACCCCCAGCCAAGCAGGATGTAGGAGTCCAAATCATGACACTGTCTTCCACCTTGAGAATAAGGGAATTCAATTTAGATGAGTTCAGAGCAGGAACAGTTTATTGCTACAGTAGAGACCACATACCAATAGCATGACAGCTTCTGCTGATCTGGGATCTGCCCAAATGGGACAGTGATGGGTTTTATATACCTTTTGGATGCACAATTTGATCTTCATCAAACCCTGTCAGCTAAACAGGAGGTGGTAAATAACACTGGCTGAAGTTCTTAAAAGGAGGCTCCAGACACTACATTCTTTTACAGATAATCCATTCCTTTGTTAATTAAATGATGCTGACTAGTAATACTTTTGCATGCAAATGTTAACTGTGAGTCTTGCAAAGGCCTGTGAGACAACTATTTTGCTTCCACATGTCCTATTACTGTTCATCAAGGAAAGGTGATCATGCTGATACACAGGTTTTGCCAACATCTTAGTTACAAGAAAGTGGCACAGATGCCAGAAATCAACTGATCAAAATTTTACAACTCTGCTGAAGTGAGCGGAACTACATGGACTTGCAAGGCAAACAGATTTTCAAACACTTCATGTATTGTATGTTTTAAAAAGGTCTGCCTTTGTGATTCTGTTTTCAGAAGTGGAAATCAAAGTGTCATTGCTGCCTTCATGAATGAAGTTGTTTAGCAAAACATTAGACATTTAGAGTTCTCATATTTGCAGTAAACTGAATGTTGCAACTGAATTTATATCTCTCTATATATACATCTCAGGCAGTTACAGAGATTGCTGAGGTGGAGTGTTTAAAAGGCTGATGAATCAGCTCAGTTTTATACTCTGAAGAAAACCTGTACTAAATGAATTCATTAGCAACCTGATTCATAGTAAAGATCAATTTGACAGTATTAATCATCATAACTACTTGAACAAAGAAGTGAGTATTCACACTAATGTCCTGAGTGAGCTACGAGGATGCAATATCAAGGGCTAGTGGCTGGAGTGCAAGGTGGCGCTTGGTGGGGGAGGTTACAATGATCAGGCCTGAGAGCTGTAGGACAGGAGAAGCTAGAGCCAGCTTGGGTTTCTCCTCTTTTTTCTCTAGCTTTCTTTGCTGAGCCCTGATGGTTTTAGGCTATTGCCTCTTGCCTGAAAGAGAGTCTCTGCTTATCTTGTTTTCTTTTGTCTTGCTAGTAATCATTGTCTATGTAGAGGGATGCCCTGCCTGTTCATAGTTGCCTCAGTTTATCTTGTCCTTTGACACCTTTTTATTCCTGATTGTCTCTTCTGGGCAGCTGAACCTGCATTTCCCATTTCAGTGATCACATTGCTCATATAGATATGCAAAACTGTATTTGGCTATGCCATTGCAAAGTTAGAAAATACTTATATGTTGTTGTTACTTTTTCTATTTTAATCCCTTTATACTGATATTTAAGGTTAATTTCATCCTTTCGGGTATGAATTTACTGTTGTCACAGACCTCTCCTTTGCTAGTCACTTTCATTTTTCCCCAGCTGTTATGCTATTATCTATCCTGCCACACAGTACTTGCAAGCAGTTACAGCTGCACACAGTGTATTAAGAAAATTCACAGCCCAATAAAATAAGTTTGCTTCCACATCGAATTCACAATAATTGATACAGGAATGTCTTGGGTTTACCTATCACTTCTACCTGCATGGTTTGTGTCACCAAGCATTGTGGGCCCCATGTTCTGAGAGTGGAAAGAGGAAAGAAATTTTTCATGGATACCACGGCAAGCTGGAAATCACTATGCTTTAAATATTCTCTCACTGTTGCTTTGTCTCTTCCCAGACTTCCACAAAGAAAATGAGAAAGAGTTAAGAGAACTTTCCATTTAAAGACCCACAGCTGTAGTACTTGCTAATGAGTTATCTCATTACTGCCACATTTACTAGGATTTTTCACTGAATTTTTTTTTTTTTTGTTCTTTTCTCCCAAACATTGTTTTGGGTGGTGGTTTTTTGTTTTTTGTTTTTTTTTTTTTTGGGGGGGGGGAGTTGGTTTTCTTTTGTTGTTTTTTGTTGTTGTTGTTGGTTGGTTGGTTGGGGTTTTTTGTTTTGGTTGTTTTGTTTTTTGGGTTTTTTTGGTTGGTTGGTTGATTGGTTGGGGTTTTTTGAGAATGTATTTTAGTAGTGCTCTGTCAAAGCCAGCAATTTTACTAATAGCGAGTAGATAAGAAATACAGCTTTTGGAGGAGTTATGAAGGAGTTATCCACAGTTTTCACCAATGGAGTTATAACAAAGCCAGGACAAACACCTGATTAGTACCATTGGTCACGGGTAAATCTGCAGAGATTTGGCACCTCCTTGAGGCCAGAAAACTTACTCTCATGAAAGAACATCAATAAAATTGCATTTACAATTGAAATGGCATTTTCAATTTTTAAATATTAAGAAAATATTTTAAAACATAAAGGCAAGTGAAAAAGTTGAGTAAGAAGGGAGTCACTGGGAAAAAGTAAGCTGTGCACTGCCATGTTGTCTAACTTTATGATTTTTATTTTTTTTTAATACAAGCATTATGTAGAAACCGTTGTGGTACTTGAAAATCAAAACACTAATCTCAAAAAGATGACAAGGTAATGATGCTTGGAGTTAAAAGGCTACACAGGCTTTTTTAGTATTAAAAGAGTAAGGTCATGCTGAAGTAATGAGGCTGCACAGAAAGTCTCAAGTGTTCTGTGAAAAAGGCTTCCTCCTACTCCATGTATAGAAGAAAAAGCAAAATAAGATTAATTTTAAAAGCATGAAAAATCCTTCTATTAATTCATCTTATCTTTTAGATTTTTCAGTGTTTAATAGCAATAATGGTATCAGAGTTGATCTGACACTGATTACTCTTGGAGTGCCACAAATACTTACTAACAAGGATGCTTTTCAGTGCTAAGAAGTCCTGTGCATTCCTAGTTTATTCTTACTGACAATGTTGTTAATGCCACATAGCCCTGGTAATTTTGTATGAAAAATATGAACTAATGAATTATAGGTAGAACAGAGGTGTCTTTTTACCAGACTATGTGTGGAGGTTTGGGTTGGCTCCCTGCCAAATCCCAACGTCAGCCACACGGCTCCCCCCAGCCAGGAGAAAAGGGAAAAAAAAAAACCAAAAGAGAATTGTAGTAAAAGTATATATATATTCACATATATTACAAATATATACAATTAAACACTATGAATCTACAGAATAAGAACCCCAAACAACTCCAAAAGGGAAAAGGGGGAAGGGAAAGTGAAATGGGACAAAAAATGGGTAAGAACAAAACAAAATAGATATACACTCACTCGTAAACTCAGGGAAAAGCTCGATAAGTAACTAATACAATAAAATCTCACCAAAAGTAACTTCCCTTAAGAGAAAGCAGTAGAGATCTCCACCTCCGGACGAGTGAGGCACCAGTGTCTCCAATGGGCCTCAGCTCACATAGATAAGAGCTGAGCCAGCACAGAGACCTGATGTCCTCCCCAGCACATGGAAGGAAGAGAGAGAGAGGGAGGCAACTCCCCAATCTTATATACCCCTGATTAAGTGAAGGAATGGTGTGGAATACTTCCTTAGTTATAACCTGGTTACTAGGGAAGGCCCAGACCAAAACAAAGAAAACTAAACCACGACACTATGAGAGCTCCATCAGAGTAGCTGTCACTCATGCAAAAAGTGTCTCCAGAATTTGTTGCTGAAACCAGACTCACTAAAAAAAAAACAGATTGTAAGATGCAGGTGGATTTACATTCTGCTTGAAAAGCAACATGCGTATGCGTTTTATTTTATCTCCCATTGGTCAGTATCCATAGGAAAGTGCCTTTGCAGATAGTAATTGGTCTAACAAGAAAAACCTCCTTGAAATATTCAGTCTTTGAGGCTTGTGTCTTACCACTGCACATTGTGCATAGAAAGTGTCATTACAGGAGTTCAGTATCAATTATGGAGATTTCAGTATCAAGATTTTTAATTACTTTTTGAAATAATAAATTGCTCAGTAGTTTCTTTTGCCCTGACTGTTATTAATTTTGTTTATCATTGATACTCTACATACTTTTTTTTCCCAATGAACTAATGGTGCTGAGAATTTCCCCTTCTTGAGATAAAACAAATTGATAAAAAAAATCCAGTGTAATTATTTATGAAGAGTGAGCAATGAGACTCCAATTCTTTTTTATGTTGGCTTTAATATGTGGATGAATTCATGCCAAACCACAGTAGAAACAGCTTTTTTATTACATTTGCTGGCTTCAGCCAAGACTTGAATAGATCTTCAGAGTGATATCACCTCTCAGGTGTGTGCTGCAGAGAACATAAATCCATTGTTATATAGGCACTTCCAAGATGCAAACTTCCGTTGTGCATCACCATCTAACAGCAGGAAGTAAGCAGGGAGATATTTTTAAGTCCCTTGGAATGCAGCACAACAGATAGGTACACTTGAATGGAAAATTTAAAACACCCACTGTGAGGAATAAAAAAATGGGTTTATTACAAGCAGCTGAAAGATGGACAGACAAGACACCTGGGAGCCAGTTTGTGTTGGGCTGCCTGCAGGCTATTTTGTGTGTAGGCTACCGAGGGGTCATTTTGTATGTGGGGAGTTTAAGGGGATTGGGGGTATAAAACAGGCAGGATGGAAAGCATGTAGGACAAAGGGTCCCATCTGGACCCATTGCCAAGGGACCTTGGTGGGCAGGATAGGGATTCACAATTGTTTAAAACTTTAAATTTCCAAGCCTGCCTTGAAACACTTAATAAATTTGAATAAGATATAACTGCCTTTCCTGCCTTAAGGCAGGCAATAGGAGTTGGGCATTCACACCCCTTCCTTTTAGGGGAGGAAATTTCAAGCAAAGGCATAACTGTTTTTCCCGCCTAAAAGGAACCAATAAGGGTTAAGCAGTCACATCTCCTCCTTCTAGCAAGAGATGTGGGGCATATTCAGGGAGGAGTTTGCCTCCAAGAAAGGGCACACTCCCCAGAGAGAAGAGGTAGCCAATAAAATCCAATTAACCATGAATTTTCGTTTTTTAAGGAAATGGAGTCAAGCTCGACCTGGGAGGAGTTGGCTTCCAAGAGGGTGTGGTCATGCAAAGGTCAGAGCCCATAAAAGTTGTGATCCCCAACCCTCATAATGCTCAGACCCTCCCATAGGCTGACACACTCAGCAGGTGCTATTAATAAAGTTCTTTGCTTCACAATTTTTGGCTCTCTCCAAAATTTCAGTCAGGAGACATTTCTCACACCCACTGTCTCTACTGTGGTTTTTTGTAGTCTCTTTTGAGCTTGTCTTGCTAAAAGCACACTGAATATATTCATTCCATCGATTATTATAATCCTTTAAAAATAAATGGTAAGTCTAGATCTGTCACTTCTATAGTGTCTTTTAATCATACATAACTCCATGGACCTATCATGGGAACAGATTCTTTTTACATGGCAGAAAGTGTGCTTTAATAGCTTGTACTCAACTATTGTCAAAGCATAGCACCAAAGCAGGACTTTCTAAACATTCAGTTTTGCATTAAAATGAAAACATAAAAGCCAGTCTGAGTAGTGAAAAAGAAACACGGAGAGAACCCAGCAGGAAACATAAGCTGATGAGTGCTCTGCGTTGCTGGAGAAGGTATAGTTTCGTCTGCTGTAAGGAGAAAGCCTAATTTCTGATGAGATAGGCAATAATATATAAGTTCTTTTAAACCTTGTTAGTCTTGATTAATTTCTACTAATTAAAGTTACCCATTTTGAGAAGATCATAAGGAATTATTTGCTCTTATAACTCTCCTGGGTATGACGTGCTGTCTTAGATTAAAGAGGAAAATTAAAATCTTGAAAGAATAAGGTACATTCAAGAAGTCTTTAGATTTGTCCCTTCGCTGCATGAAGGCCTTTGTCTGCTACACTGGTGTGTGTTAGAAGGAACAGGAAGCACAGTGCAAGACTGAGATTCATATCAGTTGTTTTGCCTGAGAGTCATCCAGACAGAAGAGGAGAATATAGACTTTGGTCTCTTTTTTCTGGAATGCAATTACCTTTTTTTTTTTTTTAAATAATAAATGACTCTAAAATATTCTCTCTCTTAATGACTCTCTGGGAGTCATTGTACAGCAGGAAAGCTATGATGTAGTTGCCAACATGGAAACTTGTGGGATGACTTGCATTACTGGAGTGCTGCCATGGATGCTACATGCTCTTAAGAAGAAATAGGTGAGGTAGAAGAGGTGACTCAGTATATTATGGAGTCTCTTGACTATAGAACTTGAGTTTAGTGATGATAAGGTTGACTGCCTAGGGGTAAAAACCAGGGGGAAGGTCAACAAGGTGAACATCCTGCTGGGAGTCTGTTACAGACCACCCAACCAGGATGAAAAGGTGGATGAATTCTTCTACAAGCAGCTGGTGGATGTTTCAATATTGCCAGCCCTTGTTCTTCTGGGAGACTTTAACTTCTCATATGTCTGNACATGGAAACTTGTGGGATGACTTGCATTACTGGAGTGCTGCCATGGATGCTACATGCTCTTAAGAAGAAATAGGTGAGGTAGAAGAGGTGACTCAGTATATTATGGAGTCTCTTGACTATAGAACTTGAGTTTAGTGATGATAAGGTTGACTGCCTAGGGGTAAAAACCAGGGGGAAGGTCAACAAGGTGAACATCCTGCTGGGAGTCTGTTACAGACCACCCAACCAGGATGAAAAGGTGGATGAATTCTTCTACAAGCAGCTGGTGGATGTTTCAATATTGCCAGCCCTTGTTCTTCTGGGAGACTTTAACTTCTCATATGTCTGCTGGGAACTCAACATGATGGTGGAAAACCTTGGAATAACAGAAGCTGCTAAGATTCTTTTGGATCTATTAGCAGCAGGTATTTATTGCCAATGTTGGGAAGCTAGCCAGCTCACGCTGGACAAACTAGCTCCACTCAAAAGGTGCAAAACAAATTATTTATACACTTCAGGTATAAATTTTCATCATCTAACATACCTATTCATAACTAGGCGGAGTCCAGGTGGAGTTGGGCAGAGCTTTTGAGAATCTTTTGGCTCAACTTTTAGGTGGTCTTCTCCTCTTACTTCATCTCCTGGGAGTCATTTCAGTAATCTTCATCAGCCTGACCTTTTCAGCTTTCTTTGTTAAGTGACCCAGTTTCCTCAAGCATACAAAGCCCTGGCTCTGGGCCTCCTATACCTACTTTAATCATCAAAATCTACAAGATTTATGGCATTGTATTCTATTGTGCTTTGCTCCTACTGTTTTTTCTATAATGAGTAGACTCTGGACTACTAAGTAGGACAGAACAGAACACTGACTAGTGTTTCATAAAAGGATCTTCTAGCAAGAGAGGCAGAACAAACATTAGGCAATTCCTTCTCCTATCTCAGAAGCAAAGTGAATTAACTGAATTAATTGAATTAAAAGCTGAATTAACTCCTTTTGTGCCTTTCTTTGTTATCAAATACAGCAGAGAAGAGGCAGTCTAGGAGGTTCTTGTAGTGTATGGAGGATAGCTTCTTGTCACTCTTGTGAGTGAGCTTACCAGGGGTGGTGCCCCACGAGACCTGCTGTTTGCAAACTCCCTGCTGGCAGGATATGTGGTGGTTGGAGGCTCTCTGGGGTACAGTGATCCTGAAATGATGGAGTTTTCAGTACTCAGTGAAGCAAGGTAGGGCATCAACAAAACCTCTACCCTGGNCTTCTCCTATCTCAGAAGCAAAGTGAATTAACTGAATTAATTGAATTAAAAGCTGAATTAACTCCTTTTGTGCCTTTCTTTGTTATCAAATACAGCAGAGAAGAGGCAGTCTAGGAGGTTCTTGTAGTGTATGGAGGATAGCTTCTTGTCACTCTTGTGAGTGAGCTTACCAGGGGTGGTGCCCCACGAGACCTGCTGTTTGCAAACTCCCTGCTGGCAGGATATGTGGTGGTTGGAGGCTCTCTGGGGTACAGTGATCCTGAAATGATGGAGTTTTCAGTACTCAGTGAAGCAAGGTAGGGCATCAACAAAACCTCTACCCTGGACTTCTAGAGGGCAGATTTTGGCCTATCCAGGATGCTGATTCAGAGAGTACCTTGGGAAACAGCCCTTAAAAACAAAGCGGCTCAGGAAGGATGGCCATACTTCAAGAAAGAAATCTGCGGGAGCAGACTGTCCCTATGTGCTGAAAGAAGAGTCAACAGGGAATATGACTGGCCTGACAGGGCACAGAGCTTTTGCAGAAACTTGGGATCAAAAAGAGGGTGTTATCACCTTTGGAAAAAGGGGCAAACAACTCGGGAAGTGTTTAAGGATGTTGTTAGGTCATGCAGAAGGAAATTAGAAAGGCAAAAGCACAATTTGAACTTAATCTGGCAACTTATGTGAAGAACAATAAAGAGTATCTTTATAAATACATGAATAGCAAAAGGAGAGGCAAGGAAACCCCCCATTCTTTATTGGATGAGGGTGGAGGGGGGAATATAGTTACCAAATATGAGGAAAAGGCTGAAGTACTTAACATTTTCTTTGCCTCAGTTTTCAACAATAAGACAGGTAGTTCCCCAGGACAACTGACATCCTGAGCTGATAGACAGGGACAGGCAAGAGCTCCCCTGTAATCCAGGAGGAAGCAGTTAGTGCCCTGCTGAGCCATGTTGACCCTCACAAGTCTATGGGACCAGATGGGATCCATTTTAGGGTGATGAGGTAGCTGGCAGAAGAGCTTGCCAAGCTGCTCTTCATCATTTATCATCAGTCCTGGCTAACTGGGGAGGTCTCAGATGAGTGGAATTTGGTTAGTGATGCCCATCCACAAGAAGGGCCAGAAAGAGGAATGGGGAAACTACAGGCCTTGACCTTCATGCCCAGCAAGGTTATGGAGCAGATCATCTTGGGTGTGATCACATGGCACCTGCGGAATGGATGGGGGATGAGACCCAGCCAGCATGGATTTAGGAGGGGCAGGTCCTGTCTGACCACCCTGATCTCCTTTTATGATCAGGTGACCCACCAGGTGGATGAGGGGAAGGCTGTGGATGTGGTCTATCTGGACTTCAGCAAAGCCTTTGACACCATCTCCCA
>VWZF01004382.1:173190-199732 GCA_013396755.1 Sclerurus mexicanus
GCAGCCCACGGCTTGGACAGGGGCACTCTGTGCTGGGTTAGGAACTGGCTGGAGGGCCAGGCACAGAGAGTGCTGGTGAGCGGTGCTGCATCCAGTTGGTGGCCAGTCACCAGAGGTGTCCCCAGGGATCACTGTTGGGTCCAGTCTTGTTTAATACCTTTATTGATGACCTGAATGAGGAGATCAAGTCTACCATTAGTAAATTTGTAGATGAGACCAAGTTGTGGGGGTGTGTTGATTTGCTGGGGGGTAGGAGCCTGGACAGCCTGGATGGGCCAAAATCCAGTGGTATGGGGTTCAACAGGGCCAAGTGTCAGGTCCTGCACTTTGGCCACAACAATGTCATGGAGCGCTACAAGCTGGGGCAGAGTCGCTGGGGGGCAGGCAGGGCGGAAGGGACCCAGGAGTTTGGATTGACAGGAAACTGAACATGAGCCAGCAGAGTGCCCAGGTGTCCAAGAAGGCCAGTGGCATCCTGGCCTGTATCAGGAATAGTGGGATACAAGAGGTAATTCTTTCCCTGTACTCGGCACTGAAAATTAATCCAAGAGCATGAAAAATTATCAATTAGGAATTCACATTAATTATATATGGTGCCTTAATTGGCCTTTTTGTCTGCATAATGCCAAGTGATAATTGTTTGTGGCACTGGTCCATTCCTCTGCAAGTATTATCTTTTAATTAATTCCAGAAACTGATTTCATTCCTTTTATACCTCCTTTCTACCTAACAATTCTTTCTTGGCTTTTTTTTTTTTAAGTGAAAATAGCATATCTTGATTTTATTTAAAAATAGTCAGTAAATAAAGACTAATTTCATCAATGACTACAGATAAAGGAAAATCTGAAGGGTCTTGTCTTACGCCTTGAATCCTATATTGTGTGATCTTGTCCTAGGATGGAGTTTGTAAGTGAAATCCTGCTCTTAGGGATGACTGTGAAATTTAAAACTTTGCTCTCTCTGGAATCAAAATTTCTTTGGCTGTATGTTATGTACGTTTTAGTTAGGTATATATTAATCAAGTAAAGTGAAGCAAAAGGAATATGGAAGATTACATTTAAGATTCTACAACACCATAGATAGCCTGATCTATGGCTGAGTGGGAAGAATAAATGTCCTCTTAAAATCAACAGACTTATAAGCTTTATATACAATTTCAAAATTTATTTGGAAAATTAACAACTTCCGTTGTTATGCCGTTCTAAAGTGCCTAATGTTCTTGCTATAACATGGTTACAGTCAAATTATCTTATTCCTACACTCAGAAAGAACAGATGAATCACTTTTACTCCCTTCTAGATTGGGGGTCCAGTAGCTTCTGAGATATAAAAGTTTGCTGTAACTTTTTTTTCAATTTTTATCTTTTACCTTCTTCATGTACTCATCCTGATAGGAAGCAGATAAACCCAACTACATCACAAATTTTGTTCTCATTATTTCTATTTTAAACCTGGATGCTTGAAAGCTTACAGGAATGAGAAACTATTCTCACAAGATTTCCAGCAAAGTTTTACCAGTCTGAGAGGTTGCTACTGAATTGTGGTGTTTGGTAAATTTTATTATTTGGGAGTGCAAATAGTTTCTTATGCCTCAGATCTCAGTGAGTTAATTTCTTTATTTTGGAAACTGAGCTAACATTGAACTTCAGTGTAAAACTCAGTTGTAGCCACCACTATTGATTGTTCCTTTCTTGTGCCTGTGAAAGTGAAATAAACCTCTCTCATCAAAAGTTTAACAAAGACCATTTTGATTGTTCTCATATCCTCAATATGAGGATACACACAGCCTTTTGATTATGATAGGGTGCTAAGTGTATATAGGGGATTCTCATATATATGTAGACTATTCAAGTAAAGATACACAAAAATGCAGAAAATAGAAAGTTAGGGTAAATTATGCTCCTGGTCATGATGTTTATTTTCCATGTCATATATGATTGATGATTCACATCCAGTGGGCTGAGACAGTTTCTGAAGTGGTAATATTGACAGAGAGAGAAAAGCTGTTACCTTTCTGAACAATCTGGAAGCATGGATTTGCAGCATTTTATATGGAAAGCTGACTGACCTGGGGAAAATGTATAATAATGAATAGAAATGTCACTTCCATCTCTTAAGTGAAGATGAAGATGGATGCTCCTCACTTGAATTCCCAGTGTATTATTTTGTGGGTAATTTGTTAAAAAAAGATTTTACTTCTGCAAGCATTACAGAGTCAGGGTCTGGTGACCCAACAAGTCTGTCATGTATTTGAGGTTTTGAAGACCTAATCTTGTTTTTTTTTTTCTTGACAGTTTTGACTTACAATACTTCTGCCAGAGACTGATGTAAACCTGTTTGCATATTGCAAGTGAACATCACCATTGCTTCATTTTAATTTCATAAAAACTGTCTGCCAACCTGTCTTGCTTAGTAGTAGAAGATACATGGCTTTCCGCAGTGGCTTGCCTCTGTGAAATGGTCTTTTGAAATTACCTTGGCCATATCACTTAGATATTTATAAATAATTGAATTAACTGCACTCTGGATAAGAGTTAAGAACAATTGAACATTTCTTTATAATTGTATCCTAAAAATGAGACCTCTAAAAGGTGGAAATGTTTCTTACTATTTAGAAGTAATTAGCATCTGTATCTGTATCAAGTTTTATATTTTAGCAGGCATCCAGACAAAATTGACCATAATCTTTCCATTTGTGTTAATATAATTTGATGTTTTTGTACAGATCTTCAATGAAGTTATAAACTGTAAACTATCAAAGGCACAGAACGCTGCAAGGCTTTATAGAACACTTGTTGAAAACCATGAGACCCAGATCCTACAGTCAATGTAAACTACAGCCACTCGTTCTCAACATCTTAACACCTGGTTTGATCTGCTGAGGGTGTTGGTCTATTACTTTTGGTAAAAGCAGAACAGACACCTAAGTATCTAACTCCTCATTTGGTTGTGTGAGCTGCAGTACTTACAAAGAAAATAGATTAATTTTATGGAAAATGCTTTGACAGCTGCATTCATGATAGATCATCCATCCATCCATCCATCCATCCATCCATCCATCCATCCATCCATCCATCCATCCATCCATCCATCCATCCATCCATCCATCCATCCATCCCTCTGTTTGTGTATAAAGGTTTGCTCTGTTCAGTACTGACCAGAGAAAATGATCTTTGAGATTAGGTTATGATAAAATCTCCTTCGCTTCTTAAGTTTACAAACCAAATTGATGCAGCAGTGATCATGAAAATCATTGACTGAAAAAGTTTTTAAAGCAGTAAAAAAATATTTACATTTCATACACACACACAAATCCCTATGTATGTTCACAGTCCCATTTTGTGTTCTAACATTCAGTGTATAACTCAAAACATTTCAAAAGAAAATATCAAAATATTTTGCCAGAAAGGATAAAAGCAAAATGCTTCAGCTTGTCAGAACTCTTTCCTCTGTTCTTTTTCATGTTTTTATTTTGGAATGGTGAATATAACTCAAATGAAAATAATTTCAGATAGGTACCTCTTATAGAATTTTAACTGCTGACTTAGGATTTCAATTTTGAAAGTAGGATTCTATAAGTGATCTTTCGATGTCAGAATTTGTAACTCAGACGAATTCAAATCCTGGTCCTCTCCTGGAGGTAAAACTTGATTTATTTTAGTAAGAGTTCTGTTTAAGGCTGGCAGTTGATTGCAGTTTCTTTCTTCTATTTGTCTCATGGTACAGAAACCAAGTCCAGGCCACAGATTTAATGTTGCTTTAATTTTATTTTTTTTGTCTGAATTTTTTCAGTGCTGATTTTCACATGCACACCAGTTTGTTTTGAGTAATACTTTATCAGTGTGTCCCACTATGATTTATTGCATCAATAGATAATTGAAGTGACAACTGGCTGTGGTGATCCATGATCTAATACATCATAAAAACAACATCTCATTGGGATTATGTACTACATAAGATTAATAGATAATATACATCCCCTTTTTATTAGCTGTAAGTGGGACTATTAGTAAGGGCTACAATGACATTAGAATTAGAATATCAGAATAAAGTCAGATAATATTTCTAGTTTTACCTTCTATTTTGACTCTTCAATGTTGAATGGAGCAATGTATGTCAGGATAATTTTAATTGTATCTGCAATAAGGAAAATTCAAAGAAAGACTGTCCTTTATACAAAATGCAGTATTTCCCACTATTACACAGTATAGAGTCTGTTAAAATAATCGTGTTCCCTCTTGCAAAATGAGGCTATTGCCACTGGCAGCACAGTTAAAGCTGTGAGAAGTCAAAGAAAAGGATTGCATGGACTCTAGCATGCTTGACGTCAGTCATAGAAGAGGAGAGCAGAGCAAGGTCTGAGAACTAAATGTTCTTCAAAGGTGGAAGATGCCAGACACTTGACTGAATAAGCAGAAGCATTACAGCTGCTAACTAACTCAGGTTTAAGTATATCTAATAAAGCTGTGAAAAACAAAAACAAATAAAAAAATCAAATAAAACCCCACAAACATGTAATGGAAAACTGTTTTCTTTAAAACTAGCTGAATAGATGATGCCTCTTGACTTTTTAGTCTCTATAATGCAGGAAATGGGGACCTAATGAAGTCACAAGGGAGTCACTGTTAATAAAAGTTCTTAGGTAAAATAAAAATACACATACTTAGAAGATTCTGACCTCTCTTAACTACAGATAGGATTCTGCAGGTATATTTACATTGTAGTCTAAGGCAAAAAACCCCATGGTAATACAGATTATTAGAAGTAGAGATGCCACAATGACTAAATTTAAGTTGAGCTGTGGAGAACCCTCTACATTAACTACAGTAACTAAACTGCTTCACGTTGAAAACAAAAGAGATTGATTTGTTTGGGGTCTTCAAAATACCTAGCAGTTAGTGAGCTTTTCTTCCCTATTTCTTCCTAGCCTTGCCACTGTTGTGGTTTAAGCCCACCTAGACATCAAGCCCTACCAAGCCACATGCTCAAAATGCTTTCCTTTCCATCATAAAAAATGGCAGATCAGGTTCAGACTCTGAGACCTCTGCCAGGTCTTCAGTAGAGGTATTTGTTCCCATGTGTCACTGTTTAGCCCCAGCCAGCAGCCAAGCCCCACACACCCTCTCGCTCACTCCCCCACCAGTGGGGTCGGGCAGAAAATTGGAAGAGTTAAAGTCAGAAATTTCGTGAGTCGTGGTACAGATAGTTTAATAGGGAAAGCAAAAGCTGTGCACACAAGCAAAACAAGACAAGAAATTAATTAACTGCTTCCCATGGACACAACGGTGTTCAACCATCTCCAGGAGAGCAGGGCCCCATCACATAAAACAGTGACTTAGGAAGACAAATACCATGACTCCAAATGTCCCACAACTCCTCCTTCTTCCCCTCACTTTATATGCTGAGTGTGATGTCATATGGTCTGGAATATCCTTGTGGTCTGTTGGGGCCACCTGTCCCAGTTGTGTCTACTCCCAACCTTCCATGCTCCCCCCAACTTCCCTTCCAACATGGCAGTATGGAAAGCAGAAAAGGCTTTGTCTCTATGAAAGCACTGCTCAGCAATAACATAAACATGTCTATATCATCAGCCCTGTGTGCAGCACAAATCCAAAATGCAGCTCCATACTAATCACTCTAATCACTGTGAAGAAAATTAACTCTACTCAGCCAAAGCCAGCACACTAATCAATCAGAAAGTCCTTGCAGAGCAGATCTTACCTCTTCCCCAAATATGAGAATGGGAACTTTTTGTTCCATGTGGAGCTCAGAGCTTCATTCCGTAATTTTCCAGTGGCAGAGGAAGGGTTTCTGACAAATTAAACATATTCGTGAATTGTCAGCATGTTTAATCTATTTAATTTCTTTTGTCTGTTTTAGATAGCTATAGTGACAATCAAAATCAGAATATTTTTAATTATTTGCTGTCAACCAGAAAGAGGGAGTACTAGGAACTAGAGAGTCTGACTTTGCCTCTCTCAAGGGAGGGGGAAAGAAAGAAATAACAAGGAACAAAAAGAGTAAGAACAATAAAAGAATACTCAAAAAATGAAGACTATTAAATCTTAAACTGAGCTGGCTGGAACATAATTTCTGCTGATCTCTGGAAGTTAATTGAAGTTACTGGAACATCTGATTCCACTTCATTGCTCAGGATACTTCACAAAAATAGATCTGCAGAAAGAGATACAGCTAAGAAAATTAATGATAAAAAGTCATTGAACTGACTTCTCTTGATTGCTGTGACCCTTTGTATTGACTGTGCACAAACTTGTAGCTCTATCTACATTTATTTTAAATATTTTAGCTTCTCTGGTGTCAAAGAAGACATCACCTTGAAAAATAGCAACTCAGGCTTAGAGGTGCTTTATTACTTTCGTTTGGTTTTTTTTTTTTTTGCGTGTGGGTTTTTTTGTTGTTTTGCTGGTTTTTTTTTTGTTTTGTTTTGTTTTTGTTTGTTTTTTTGGTTTTTTTGCAAAGCACCCTAGATCAGCATGAGCACGTGTCTGTTTCTGTTGGTGTTTTTGTTTCTTTAATTATGCAGTCACAGAATTAGTTTTTGTTTATAGAAAATTATAGAACCATAGAATGGTGTGGGTTTAAAGGGGCCTTAAAAATAATCTAGATCCAGACCCCCTGCCATGGACTGGGATAGCTTTAACCAGACTCGGCTGCTCAAAGCCCCATCCAACCTGGCTTTGAACACCTCCAGGGATGGGGCATCCATAGCTCCTCTGGGCAACAAGTGCCTGTGCCTCACCACCCTCACAGTGAAGAATTTCTTTCTAACACTGAATCTAAACTTGTCTTCTTTCAGTTTAAAGCCATTCCTCCTTGTCCTATTGCTGTGTGTCCTTATACTGGAAGGTGCTATGGGATCTCACTGGAGCCTTCTCCTCTCCAGGCTGAACAGCCCCAAGTCTCAGCCAGCTTTCATAAGAGAGGTGGTTCAGCCCTCNTAAAGGGCAAAAATCATTTCCCTCAACCTGCTGGCCACAATTCTTTTGATGTAACACAGGCTACAACTGGCTTTCTGTGCTGCAAGTGCACATTACCAACTCAGCATCTCATACACCAGCATCTGTAAGCCCTTCTTGGCAGGGCTGCTCTTCATTCATTGTCTGGCTGGCCTGTGTTTGTACTTGGAAATACTCTGAGCCGGGTGTAGGACCTTGCCTATGACCTTGTTGAACTTCATAAGTTTTTCACAGGTTCCTGTCTCAAGCCTATCTAGGTTCCTCTGGATGACATCCCTTNCCTCTGGGCAACAAGTGCCTGTGCCTCACCACCCTCACAGTGAAGAATTTCTTTCTAACACTGAATCTAAACTTGTCTTCTTTCAGTTTAAAGCCATTCCTCCTTGTCCTATTGCTGTGTGTCCTTATACTGGAAGGTGCTATGGGATCTCACTGGAGCCTTCTCCTCTCCAGGCTGAACAGCCCCAAGTCTCAGCCAGCTTTCATAAGAGAGGTGGTTCAGCCCTCTTCATCTTCATGGCCTTCCTCTGCACTCATTCCAGCAGGTTCTCATCCATCACATGCTGGAGGCCCCTTAGCTGGATGTGGTGCTCCAGATCGGGTCTCATGAGAGGAGTAAAGGGCAAAAATCATTTCCCTCAACCTGCTGGCCACAATTCTTTTGATGTAACACAGGCTACAACTGGCTTTCTGTGCTGCAAGTGCACATTACCAACTCAGCATCTCATACACCAGCATCTGTAAGCCCTTCTTGGCAGGGCTGCTCTTCATTCATTGTCTGGCTGGCCTGTGTTTGTACTTGGAAATACTCTGAGCCGGGTGTAGGACCTTGCCTATGACCTTGTTGAACTTCATAAGTTTTTCACAGGTTCCTGTCTCAAGCCTATCTAGGTTCCTCTGGATGACATCCCTTACCTTCAGTGTGTCAACTCGATGATCTTTGTGGGTCGCTTCCAGCTCAGCATATTCTGTGATTCTGTGACTGCACCACACATTTGGTGTTCAGCAACCCTTCTGAGGGGGCTGTTGGTCTCACTGCCTGCGTCACCATGAAAGGTTTTAAAGAGATGTAAAATAGGTAGCAATACATTAGTTGGGCACAAGTGTAATTCCAGGCCTCTGGGCAAACAGAATTTGCACCATCCTTTCTGGAAAGGGACTTTCAAAACCAGAATGAACAGAAAAGCAGTGGCAATCTGTCCTAATTGTAGGAGGAATTTTTCCTTAGTTTCTGGTTGGATTAAAGACATCCTTAACCTAAATTTGCCTCCAGTTGCTTGCGTATTATTCTGTCTCCCTACAGTATTTCCTAGCTATCAAGTGCTGTTGCTTCAAATTCAAAAATGTATTTTCTAGCTCGTCTGAAAGAGTCTTTGGTAATGCTTCTAGAACTTTGCTGCCTTGGTTACTGAAAGGAACAGCTTTATGGCAAAATACAACTATCATCTCACACTAAGAAAGCATGCTGGGAAGAGATGTGGCAATATTCTTTGATCATGAAAATATCTACTTTTACCCAAAAAGCTTGTCTGGACTATTGACTCATTCCAGTGAAACCTCATTTCTTTTTTAAAAATTCAAACCTTTTTTCAATTTTCTTTTATTTCTTGCAAAATCTGGGAGTATATTTGTTCTGAATTTTTTTTGCTGTCGAAGAGCTTTTAAGAGATCTCCAAAAATTAATCTGTTTTCAATTTGAACATTATTTAAGGGAAAGCAAAAATTTTTATTTTTGTCAAACCCAAACTGATTTTGTCCTGTGATTTCTTGCTCAGCAAACAATAGAACAATTTATTATTTTTATTTTATATTATTTTTATTATTTTATTATTATTTTAAAATGGCAATTCAATCCAGAAATTAAAAACTTGAGCTTACACATAGGAAATGTGCATGCATTTTCTAAAAGCAAAACCTGTTAACCTCTGCAAAAAGTTTAGGTAGACTCATGCTAGGTGGTTACTTAGTTGACATCAAGTAAGCCTGAATACCCTTCTCAAACTACCCCTGTAGTTGAACGTGAATTTGATGACTTGATGTTGGGGTAGTGAGGTCACCTTCTGTATTTTACTGCTAGTAAAATTATGTTGTTCCTGTAGATTCATGTAGCCTTAAAAATCCTGAAGAGTATGCAGCCCACGAGAGGAATGTAGAATTAGACTGGGGATGGTTAAAGCACTTTCATTCTTACATAAAACCTATTCCCTTAAGTAAAAGCAATTATTAGAGCCTCCTTTTCTCTAAAATCTGGTGATAGGTATCAGGTTAATCTCCAAACAATTTCTCTTAGATGACTTCATTTTGCTTGCAGTGTTACTTGGCATTGGCTTTCAAAATGGAGTGACTCTTCTGTTTTCCCTGCACACACTGGTACCAGATGAAGATAAGAAATTTATTTTTCATTTATATAGCAAAAATAGTTAAAGAAAAGGGCTGTTTCTTAAATTCTAAAATCAAATGCATCAACCTTGTCACAGTTAAGCAGCCAGGAAGACAGACCTGTGCTCTTAGTAGAGAGACAGAGGGTATGTAAATTGACATGCAGCAGAATGCTGAAACGCACTTAAGGACTTAAGGTCATTGAACATACAAATGCAGAAGGGCTTTCTTTTGTTTCTCCCTTCTCTTTACCCTTTCCTCCCTTCCTGCTTTGTTTTTCCTCATCCTCACACCTTTCCTCTGCCCCTCCTGTCCTCTCTTCTTGCCCCCTTTCTTCCTCTCTGAAAGTCCTTTCGAACCTTTTGTTCAAAAAGCTCAGAATGGCCCCAAATGCATACTGACCCCTTCTTTGCCTTATTTCCTGTTTTAATTGAGTGTCAAAGGTCATATATTGCTATTAGAGCAAGACATGAGTGGCAGCAGGGGTCAGGGACTCTGTGGCTTTCTATTAGAGCCATAAAACCAAAACTGAATGATAATTTCACCTGCTCTAACCCCTATTTTTCCAAGATGTGATAGACGCTGACCTCAGTGTTTGACTGCTATTGACTATGTAAACTGCAGCCACTCTAATTCTGCTTACTAAACAACAAATGTGCCCTTTTTGACCAGGATGGGAAATAAAACAATGAAACATACACACAGAAGATTCAAACAAACAGACTAATCCAGGTGACATAAAATGATAAAAATAATGCCTCACTGGGAAGGTCAGACCCTTTCTTTGACTGGTGTGCCCCTATAGTTATTTCTTCTAACAATTTTCAATTTCTTCTTTTTTTGGCAGAACATGCTATATCCATCTCCAAGGGTTGGGACACAAGCAGTAAATCTTAACTGCTAGAGAACTCCCATTTATGCCACTTGAAAGGTTTGTTTTACTTTTTATGTGTGTATTAGAGAAAGTGAGAAAAGTGTTTCATTTTTGTAAGGAAACTTTTTATTAAATACAGGAACATTTCTGAAAACCTTCTTGATCAGAGATTATAATGAATAAAATAAAAACTATGTAACACCAAAAGTGAGTATTTGATATTACAATGTTAAAATACTTTTATCAACTTATCATTAACATATAAGTTGTGTTTTGTATCCAGATTCACAAACTCATCAGATGAATTGAGGTAGCTTTTTTTACCTGATCTTTGATCCAGGTTCACAATGAGGAAATTCCAAAGTGGTGTTATTTGCTGGTTTATAACTTGAGAATTACTTTTATATGTATGGGATATCTGGTGTAAAATGACAACATTTAATTCTGAATTCATTAATAATTACTATAAGAGAACTTCAAAAGATGCTGAGGTTTTGAACATTCTACTTTTGGCTTTGACAGATACCCATAGAAAAATATATTTAGTAAAATATACCATTCTTTTTACAAATTATTCTAAAGTTTGAGTAAACTTCTAAGACAGTTATGAGTCACAACTTTTTGCTTGTTCTTCCCAGAATTATTTACCCATCCCTAAAGATTATGTTTGCCCACACCATAGATTTTAAATCAGATTATGCAAAACAATACCAGTGACATCCGTAAGCTTTGCCATAGCAACAGTGAGGAACTCCTGTGGGTCAGAAAGGAGGACAGATGTCTTTCATTTCCTATTGATGCCAGTATCCATGGAAACCCCTTTTAATAGTATCTGCATGAGGCTGAGAAAACAGGTAAGCTCTCTTCTAAAAGGGAGTGCATTGAAAGAACACAGTCCTTTGCAAGGTCAGCTCTTGAAAGCCTTGAAGAACCCCTAAGCCAAGAAAAATGGAGTACTGTAAATCTTGAGTTTCTTTGCCAAGAAACTCAGAGAATAACATTAGCACTCCCAAACATGGACAGAGAAAAGTCTTTGTTCCCTGCCTATGTTGCACCTCTGAGAACTCAATTCCTTCAGTAGGAGGATATACAGAAGATGTGATTATGTGAACTGGGAGATTAATTATGAGCAGAATTCAATGGAGAGAGACTAACACAAGTACATGTACTCTATGTTGAAAAAAACTGAACTGCAGGAACGCCATATGGCAAGTGCCTGTAAACTAAGAATATATACACAGGAATATTATTCACATGGTAACATTTTAAAATATCTGTAGACTCAGCATTTTATGGATAAATGGTTTGGAGGAAATGGTCCTGCAATCCTCTCCCATCTGGGCTATTTGAATGGGAAATAAAAGTTATCATATTTTTAAATCATCATTGTGGTAACTCATTTCTGTCTCCCACTTTTGAATTCCACAACAATTTCCACAATAAATTAGCATGGACATGATTCTGAATAACAGAAGATTATAACTTTGTCATTTTAATTTGGAAAGAAGAACAGTCACACACTAAGGTTCATTTAGGAAGCAGTTTCTGATGATTTTTAAGCTCAAAATATTTTATATATAGTTAAAAAAAATCAACTAAAACCCAAATGAAAGTGAAACAAGAGCACAGCAAAGAAATGAACCTGAAAATTCAACACCATTAAATTTGAAGGCAGTTTTACATTAAATTCCTAGATTTGGCACTACATCGCATAGGGCAGATTTTTATCATATTACAATAAGAAAAGTAATCTACCATAGCAGATACTGTAGTTATTTACATAATGTGACTCTGAATGTGCCATTGTGCCAAACCTTTTCCTTTTTTGGTCTGACACACTTGCATTGATTTCTTAATCTCTTTTCTCACTGAAAGGAAAAAAAAAAACCAAAAAGAAAAAAGAATTCTCCTAATGGGTCAATAGTTTGTGGCAAAGGACAAAATGCATGGATTATACGGTCCAAATGACACACAGTCTGCCAAGGTTGCAAGTTGAGGTCTAACAGATGAAGGAATCACACTATCAGAAAGATTTTGTGATTTTAATTATAAATATTTCTATACATATACATGTTCTATAAGACAGCTCCATGATATGGTCTAAGGAAACCCAACAAAAGCAAATTAGGTCTTCCTTGTAAAACCATGAACACTATAAGCTGTAATAAAATCTAACAAAAAAGTAAAGGTATTGCAGGGAACATTTAAATATGCTTTCTGTGTGAATGCGTGTAACCTAAATATTGAAAATCACTGAATCACCTTGTGGGAAGATGGCTGAGTGTAAAAACTAGAGGAAACTGAGAAGTTATATTCACATTGTAGCAGAAGTTATAATGGTGTGGAAATCATAGGGTAAAACGCAGCTGCTACTCTCTGAATGGAACATGGTTGGCACGTTACACAATTAACCCCCTACAAGAGTAAGCACCTGCTAAGAGAGATGGAACAGAGGGTCGAGAGGAGTGAAGACACCTTGGCCAGGCTTTGTTGAAATCCTTGCAGAAAGGGGAACTAGGTGGAAGTTTGCAGCTGGTAAACTGTATAGCACCTGTCAACCAAGGGAGATGGGAGAAGATGTCCTCCTGCTGATACAACAATTGTGGTGAAATCTCTCTCCTGGAGTGAACTTGGCTCATTGAAGCCTAATAGTAACATCAACACATGCCTCCATCTCAAAGTTACTGGTCTCCAAGGTAACCACCTTGGAGCAACCACTGGGCATGTCCTCTATATTCTTTTGACTGTATCTTTAAAAACAAAGCAAGATGATTTTACACTAATCAGCAGCAAAGGTATTTATGACTAAAGTTATTCAAGTTCCACCTAAAATTAAGGAAATAGTTTAAAAGGAAGTTAGGAGTGGGGGAAAAGTTAGGGAAGACTCCATTTTAACTGCTGGGATCAGTTGATCTGTCTTCTCACCCTACAGGGACACCGTTGGGTAAGAACCAGACCCTAAGCCCACTGAATATTTTTACTAGGGATTAAAGCTTGTCTGTGTATTGCTTTGAACACATTTTTGCAGTCAGATACCATCACTGGTAATCTTTGAATCTTACTATTCTGTCACGATTTTATATCAGTAAAGAATGTTATTCTGTAAACTGTTATTGGCCCTTCCTGGGCACTAGCCATTGACAGCAAAGGATAATATACTCAAATTAAGTGGGAAGACCTGTTGAGGGGTCTCCCTTGTGCCATTGGTGTAATTCCCTGAAAAGAACAGTGAAATCATCCTCCGATCCAGCAGGACTGTTCAGTGAAGGGTCCCATTGTGGGATGCTGACAGACTAGTTGGTCAGGCATAAGGGTCTCGGCTTTCCTGAGGCACTGACAGACAAATCAAAGAGTAAGTGTTGAGGAAAACTCCGCACACTAAGGACTGAGGAAAAGGACAGGTGCTATACAGTTACCAGCTGCTCCTTTTCACACAACCCGTCTAAAACAATTCAGGGTGGCAGGGAGTCCTGGAGGTCACTTACTCTAACAGCCTGCTCAAATCAGGGACTTGTCTAGTTGAGTCGCAAACATCTCCAGTACTGGACACCCCATAAACTCTTTGGGGAACTCAGTCCAGTATTTAATAGCCTTCATGATACTTTTTGTTTTCCTTTTTGACTTTCTCACGTTCCCAATTTTGCCTGATGATCCTTTCACCATACATCTGGTCTGTCTTTTTCCACCAAGTAACGTCAGAAAACCATGAAGTCTCCTCTTACCCTCCTTTTCCCTAGGATCAACTAGTCCCACACCCTCCATTTCCCTTCATCCATCCATCCATCCAAGGCTCCAGCCCTGACCATTGAAGGGACTTTCCACTGTACTTGCAGGGTCTGTTGTCTGCCAGAAAGTCAGACCTGGACCCCAACTCCTGGTACATTCCCACCAGTGCCAAGCAACAGAACAGGATCAATACCTATCCCTGTTACTATTCCTGTGGTGGTGAAGATCCGGATGTGGTCTGCAACAACTTTGCTGCCCAGGAACACTGCTGCCTTCTGGCAAACTGCTGCCCCTCAGGGCCCCAGGGCATTTTTGCAGGGCTGCTGTTTGCATCAGTGTGAGTAGCCACTAGCTGTAGTGGTTGAGTAGCCCAGCACTCTACACAATTTTCCACCTGTTTTACTATCCATTTACCCATCTCTGTATCCTACTGAACTAGTGAGAAGAGAACTACAGGACGCTGTATTAAAAATTCTGTAATCGTAAATCTAGACTTTTTTAGTGCCTCTACTCTTTCCTTCCTTTCAGAAATTACTTTGTCATTTATATTTATTTAGAAGTTCATGTTCTAAAATCATACATCCAACTGAAATTACTAAGTCTACAGATTTCTGACACTGTGGCCTGCTTCATGGCCTCCCACATCTTGCAGGGACAGGCTTTCACCACATCATGAAACCCTTTATATCATAACAAATATAATCCTATAGTTACTTCTATCTTAGATTCATAGAATAGCAGATTGGAAGGGACCTCAACAATCATCTATCTAACCTTACCCCTAGGTAACAAAGGAAAGATCTGATTTTGCAACGTTCCTTAGCAGCATGTTAACCTTGCATTGGATTAACGAGGAATATCACTGCAAAATGTAACGGGTGCAGCTGAATATCATAAATGGTGATAGGAGGGAACAATGAAAAAAAATGAGTCAATGAAGTAGAAATACATTTAAGGTCTAATCTTCTTGTGCAAAACCAGGTACTTCACTAAGGATTATCTCCAAAAGAATACCTTTCTTTTTTTTCCTTTTAATATTGTTTCTGTTGTTTTATTTCATGCATAAATATACTGTGCAACAATGAATAATTAATATTACACTTTTTGGGAACTCAAACTTGTCATTAATAAGTTTATATACTTGCAATATAGTCGACATTTCAGCTTATTAGAATATGGGCATTCTTATATACTTTTTTCCTGTGCTTTAGACAAAGTTTAGTATTTTTGGCTAGAAATGCATCTGTTTCTTGCAATACTGGTTATTGTTACAGGAAATACCACTCTTGCTGTGTAGCTATTCTTAAAAAGTAATAAAGGAAACAAATTTTAAAAGCAGGATTTGTTCTAATGCTTTGTAGCATCATTTTCTTACTCTTCTGTTACTAAATTCCCAGGTTTTCTATGGAAAAATTTATATGAGAAAACACTATTAGCAAAAATCAAGTGTGACAGCAAGCTAACAGTGACATAGTTTGTCCCTTATAGACCTGAGTTCAACAGCAGGAGAAAGCATGCACATCAACCTGTCCAAAGACCATAGACCTTTGTAAACCTCAGAATCAGTTACCTTTTCACAGCTCTGCTAAACATACTAATAAAAGAAAAGGGAAGGGAGTGGAAGGGGAGCAGTAAGGAGAAAGAGAAGGGGAAAAAAGAACATACTTTTGCTTGATTTATAGGGGAGGAAGGAAAACCACTCAGACAAACAACAACATAGTGCAAATGCAGTATACTTTACATATGGAACATTTATAAGGCTGTTTTGCATTAGCACTAGTGTTAAGTGCTTCTTTACCTGTATCACAGTGTTAAAGATGTTTCCAGTGAACAGAATGAAATAAGTTGTCCTCTAAAATCCCGTCATTGCCAATACTTCCTGGCAGACTGTATTGATTTCTTTCATGTGCAATAGCTTTAAAAATGCTGAGGTGCTGTTAAGAGATACTTATCAAAATATTTTTTTTTTTTTTTAAACTGAAAAGTGTTAAGAAACCTAAGGAGCTTCTTGAGATAAATCCATTCACTTTCAATGTATTCTTTATTGAACAAATGAAAGCAATATGTAATAGATAGTTTAATAGTAGTTCTGTTACTTTTAAACAGGACATGAAACTATTTGCTATCAAATTTGTATGTTTAATGAAACTACTCCTTATACTGAACAATTGTGCTATTTTCTACCAATTTATTTCTAATTTATAGGCATTTTTAATTGCATCCAGAGCCTCTTTTTATACTGTCTAACATTAAAAAATACTGTTAAAATTAAATGAGTGGCACTTTTATCTGTTTTGTTCAAACCACAGATGCTAGATTTTATTTTATTTCTTACACAGAGATTGAAACTCCATTTTAATATGCAGAATTACAGTCTAGGGAGTCATAAAATGCAGAGTGTTTTCATTAGATGATGGGTCTGCATCTCTAGTTAACAGGAAAGCTGATTCATCAAACAGCAGTGATCAAGATACTGGGGCTTAAAAAGCAAATTGACCACAAAAAGAAAAAAAGGATGTATCTTTTTTGCACTACATAATTGTTTGCTTTTGTGTTTAATTCTGCCGATAAAACTTTAAAAGTGCAGCTATTTGTTACAGATGAAGGTATAGGCAAGGTTGAAGAAAGTATTATTCTTTCATTTATAATTTGCTAGTTATAGAATTTTAAGTATTTTGTTTGGTTTTTTATTTTTTAAGTGGTGATTTAGTTTGGTGTTTCTCTCAAAACCTGCATAATTTATGGGTTAGCTTTGTTTGAATAGTTTATTGCTGCTAAAAATGTAGTATGGGGATTATAAAAAATAAATAAAATCAAGTGAAGCCTGCAGAGAACTGCAGGTGCAAAATAATTCCTGCATTTAGTGGGCAGTGTTCTAGTAAAGCATTTTAAATATGAATATTATGAATATTGATAATGTTCTTACCTTGATTTTGCAACTTACATGATCTAGCCAAGTTAACTGGCTTGGTGAAATATCACATTCCTGTGCCAGAGGCACTGACTGCATTCTTCAGTTTGGTTAGCAGTTTATGAAGTGTGGTGACACAGAGTAGTCAGCGTTACGGAAATGTCTCTGGTTTTGGTATGAATTGCCAGCTTTTTCATGACACAAAGATGTTGTTCCTTGTGCTTTTAAGCTGCAGACACATTTCTGCTCCCCATCAGAATATCTTAGTCTGGCCAATATAGAGAAAGTTCTAAAAGCATGTGCAAGCATCTTACTTGCTGAATAACAAGCATCAGCAAAAGAAACAAAAATCCTAAATAATAAAAGTATTCCATGCAGAATTATGGTTTTGCATTATATATCTTGGCATTTCATCTCTATTAGCTCCTAAATGTTCCTTGTAAAGTGCTAGGTGCTTCCCAGTTTCTGGTTATCCCAATTCCCGTTGCAGAGCTCTGTTTTCCAAATGTCACCTCTAATGTGCTCCTCAAAACTACATTTCCGTTTAACAATCCAGTGTGTGTTTCCATGAACTGCTTGTGCTGCTGCAAAAGGGTACAAGGCAAAGGTGATGCTCTTCTATGATACATTTTATCCAGAAATGGATAGCAGCCTGTTTTGAGTGGTTGTTTATGGAGCGCCGGACAGGGAGTACTGCAATATCCAGAAACAGTATCTATTGTAAACTTACTCCCAACAGTGAGGAACATGGTTTCATATGCAGGGTCTACAGTGCAACTCAGTACTGTGTCATCCTCCGGGAGTTCTGTTATATTTGTGGGAGTGAAGATCCCTAATTCATGCACCTGAAAAGGATGCATAAATGTTCTGTTTAAAGTGATCCTTTCCTCCTTTTTTGCATATTTATTGCAATTTATGGAAAAATATTTTCTAAACTTTTCATTTATTCATTTGTTCTTCTCAGTACATCATATGTGTGAATATTGTGTCATTAAATATGGATATGCATGTCCAGACTTGCAGTTTTCCTGCATCAGCGTATCAGCAATGACATTTTAATCGATCCCTACAGTGTAAACCAATTTAGGAAAATATCAGCTCAGCAAGAGCATTTGGAAATCCTTTGAAGAAAAGAAATTTGTGTTCATATTCTCCCCTACTGCATATATTTGTTTATAAATGAAAAGAGATACTATCTCTCCCATTCCCTCTCCACATAACAATACATTCGGTTGCATTTTTCTGCTGTTTCAAAATTATAGGATAAATTTTAATTCTAACCAGTTATAGTTCTTCTATAAGAAGGAAGAAAGCCAAATCAATCTCTAAGCTGGAGCCTTGAGTCCTTCAGAAAAATTATACAGAAATTGGCCTGAGAACAGTTCCATGCTAATGAATGAGAAGTGAAGGGGAAAAAAAATCAAGATATTAGGAACAAAATAATTTAAATTCCTCCACTGCTCTCTGAAGCTGACAGAGTGGTGCCTATTGATTTACATGTCTATGAGTCAAACTCCATAGACATTTGAAAATCTTGATTATTTCTTTTGGAAAAGGAGAGGAGAGGAGAGGAGAGGAGAGGAGAGGAGNCCTTTTTTTTTTAATGGGACTAGCTTGGTAAAGTGTTTGAGAAGAAATGGATAATAGGATCAGTTTGTTTCTTTGATGCAATTATTCCATGCAAACCCCTTTGTTTGGTCTGAATTTCAACTGTCCTTGCTGCCAGCACACTTCCCAAAAGTTGTCTCTCTGGTTAATTCTCTCTCCATCACTCTGTCTCTCAGCTGTCTCTTTCTGGATGTATATTCCTGTTGCCTTTTACTTCCCCACAGGCCAGGTCCACTCTTTCACCAAATGACAATATATTTCAATTTGTGTGTGTATTTCTGTTGTAGCTCTTAGTTAGAGATGAGAAGGCAAGGGCTGACTTAGATCTCTGCAGGTTTCATGATGTTGGGTTTTTGTTTTTTGGAGTTTTGTTTGTTTGTTTTGGACTTTTTGTTCAAATGAATGCAATTACCCAAGAAAGTATTACAGTGGTTGTGTCTGATAATATCTGTTTCAGGATCACCACAGGAAAATATGACCTTTAGAGATTTTAGAGATTCAGAAGTAGGCTTAAATAATACAAGAATGAAATCTTGATCCCATGTGACTACAAGAAATAATCACTGCCAGTATTTCAGAGTTTATTGCAAGTATTATTACTGCTTATGATTTTTGCCTATCAAATGGAAATATTTCAGTTGCGGTAAACCAAAATATTTTCCGTAGCAATTAGTGTGCAAGTGTAATAAAATTAACACTTGCTTCTAACAGTCTTTTTTTTTTTGTTCATTTTGAAATTTAAAAATAAAATCTATAAATTCAAAACTTAATAAACTGAGACTGAGGCTGATTTCTTAAAGCTTGTCTGTTGCTTAAAGAATTTCTCTTAGTGTACTGTACATTTCAGCTATATGAATGAATGAAGAGAGCTGTGCTCTGCTTTAACCAAAAGGTCTTTATCTCTGAGTGTCTTCCGACTCTTGGCTGGTCACATGTTCTTTTGAACATATGAATACCAATACTGGGTTATTATTGGAAGATGTTTAATCTCTGAAGGGCACCCAACTGGACACTGAGAGTTACAAATTGCTAAACAAAGATTCCAGAAAGATTTCATACTATAAACAAAAGTGATTTGGCAGTTTTGGTATCAGAGCTGTGGTGAGAACATGCCTTCACCCAGCAAGTGAAAATGCTGTGAACAAACAAGCAAAAACCCCTGATGTCTTCTCGCAGTAAGTCTTGTGCAGAGGTCTGAAAGGAGTCAATGAAAATATGGAAGCAGAAATCAGAGGAGTCTGGTCTCTTTTTATGGAGATTGGAAGAATGCATTGTATCACAGCTCATACATGGATGTTTTTCTGCTGATGTTCCTCCCTGTATGCTGCTCAAAGCCTTCTTGCCAGAGAGCATCCCTCACATGAGACTTCTTGGCTTTTGTTATCACTGGGGCATAACACAGAAGTGTGGCTTGGTAAAGAGATATGGACAGAAGAGCTCTTTCATGTGAGCTGATGTAACTGGAGAAGATTTTATAAATCTCCTGACCAGGTTAATGATAAAAAAAAAAGAAATATATTTACTGCATTTCGAATTGTTGAGATGCCTTTGTATTTGTTTTTGGTATTTTTTCCATGAAAATTTGTATGTGTGCTAAAACACATGTTTACACAGTGTTATCACTATCCTTGGTGTCAGATAAAATGAAAATAAAAAGAAAAATATCTTTGTCTTTCATTGGAAACCTGGTAGGGCATGATTAATTCATTCTAATGACAGGGAGATCAATTGTAGAATACTGATTTTTGCTAGTCCAGAAGCAAGCTAACAAACACAATAAAAAAAAATCAAGGATAACATGTCATTAAAGGTACATTGTTGGTTTAGTTGACAAATGCAATTTGATTTAAATTATTTATGGTAGTACTGCTTTTAGTAGTAGATTCATAAATGCTGCATAGTATGATTTGTAAAAATAAACCAATACATTACATTTAAACCTGATTGTACTAAATGTGATTCCTCAGGTACATATCGTGATATTTATGTATCTCTAATACATATAACACTGCCTGTAGAATGCTGTGGTATCCTGTGTGGAGTTCAAACTTCTGTCTTCTATATTTGAAAATTTTCACACAACATTTCTGCTACACTCTAGCATTATCTTTACCTGCCTTTGCTTTGCTTACCTCAAAACTTGCAGTGAATTAGTAAACATTCAGGGCTCTTTGTGTGTGAGGTTAAGTCACTTGGGAGCATATTTTCCATCTGCTTTTGCTGTTTCTAAGTCACTAAAGAGGCTTCAGCATCTTACCTTTTTCCACCAAATGCAATGGCAATAGTAACTAGTAAATGTGAATTAAAAATCTGTCAAATACGGTGAATAATATATAGAAATATGTGTGCAGAAGCAAGAATTTTGCGTGTATACCAGATAATTGAACTGGGAGGTGCCAAAGACTTTAAAAAAAGAAAGAAAAAAATGTATTTAGGGGTGAGTAACTTAATATAACTTTGAAAAATAGGACTTCAACAACCAGTGAGAAACCATGTGCCAGTGCTGACTGGTGAAATAGTTTGTAAGCAGCATTTGTTTGGGAAGTTGAATCTCATTACAACACTCCTCATTTCACATCTTGAAATGTTCTAGTTCTTACTTATTTTTAATCTTCTTGTTCCACTTATGCTGAGCCACAGATGTTTCTTCTTTCTTGGGTATAATCCGGAGAGTCCTGCATTTTGTTTCAAGTTGCTGTTTTAAAAGCATAGGAAACATAGTTAATAACAGCATATTTTTCTTTCTCTATTATAGTGAAAACCTAAACTCTCTAACACTTTTTTTTTTTTTTTCCTGCACATGAGAAGTGGAGATACAGAAGTATTTCTAAAGTTTCTAGTTATGCTTCTTTGTGAAACAGGGACTAGGACCAGAAGCAATGTAGTGGCATTGCTGTAATTTACGATGTGGCAGCTGGGGGCTAGAGGGGCCAATTTGTATGTGTATAGGATCCTAAAACATAATCATTACCTGAAGGAGACTGTTTACTCTTTTTTTTTTTTGTGCAAGGTTTTTGTATAGATAATAGTTCTTTCTGATGAATTAATAACAATAGAGTTCTTAGAAATTAGTTAAATGCAAAGCTTTTGTACTAATCAAGGTGAGACTGACCAATAAATAATTATGTTTTACATAAATGATATGGTAGGTGCTGCCTTTCAGTGATATTTTCACATCTAAGATGCTGCTGATTGAGATCTGGGAAACAAAAATAAGAATTACTTGAAAATCAATAGAGAACATAAGTAGCACAATATTTCCGAGGACTGACTAAACAAAACAAAACAAAACAAAAAGATCAACTATCATTTAGACATCTAGGGAAATCAAACAAATTTCAAAATAATGAAAAACAAGGGTGAAAACTGTACTTTTAGCACTTAAAAAAATCTATGTTCTAATGTTAATGCACTACAGGAGATTTTTTTCCTTTCCTGAGGAAACAGAAAAGATGCTCTACAGTGTTTTGATAAAAAGTTCTTATTCTATAAAAATCAAAGCACAAGACTCTGGGAACAAAGAGTACTGTGTGACATAATGGATTTATTAAAAATGAAATCCAGACTAATCTGAATAATTTGTCCCCTTGATCTATATTATCAAAATTTCACAGGCATTCTCTGCACCATACAAAGCACTGAAACAACTCCCAATGAGCTTTCATAGTTTCCTCAGAAGAAAGGCAAAACCACCTTTATTGCTAATCAGCACATGTGAGGCTTGGAAATAGTAAAGAAAACAACTAAATCAAACTAGAGAACAGGCAAAGAAAACAAAGAAAAGTAATCCAATTATTTTATATTTGTTTTGCCAAATGGTTTTTCTGTCAAGGACTATGGATACGAAATGCTTCCTTCCTTCCTTTGCTTTTTTAAATTGTTTTTCTCTATCTTATAAGCCTGGAAGCAGATAGTACCATGTCATGAGCTATATATTCCTGTTAAAATTTCTGCCAACAATCTCTTTCTGCAAATATAAAAAAAGTGCAGCCTAGGTTTTGTCTGCATATGATTTAAAACAACGATTAAAAAAAAAAAAAGATTCTCAAACCTTTGTCCTGTAGTCCGTAATTGTTCAGTTTCTTTCCCTTGCAATGGATCCTTCCAGATGAAGAAAACGTTTGCCCCACAAAATGCTTCAGCATTTGTTGTAAACTTGAAATCAAACTGCACAGTTCAAAGAGCAGGAGTGCTACAACCTTAAGGGCTCCTGTGGTTGATGAACTTCTGAATTCTGCAATGTGACCCAAACACACCACCAAACCCCCAAAGGGCACAGAGGAATCTCCACACCTCTCAATGAGGACTCTGATTACTTCAATATCTCGTCTTTGGACCATCAGTGTACTTTAGGGCAGGCAAGTGCAGTGAGATGCCATGAGGGAGGTTGAAATCCTTTACATGCAAAGGTTTTACTCTTCAGATTTGCTGCAGTGCAAAATATAGGAATTAATGGAGGGAAGCAGTTAGTCACATGGGAATACAGCTGAGATCAAGATTTGGAGAATTTGATTCAGAACATGTTAGCCAAGTGGAGTTGCAGTGAGTTTTGGTCATGCAGGAGAGCAGCCCATAGTGGGCAGCAACCAGGTCTGGAGGCAGGACTGGCAGCTGGAAACCAAGGTCTGCCCACACCATCTGTATTAGCAGCCCTTTTGGAAGCCTCATGTAAAAGACCTCCTCATTAAATCTTCCCAACATACAGCCTTACTTCTGCACTGAGCTCCTCCTGTATTACCCAGCTGTTCAGACTCTGAAAGGGTTGACTGTTATATTTCTTGAGTGTCACTGAAAATGACCAAATGAGGGAGGTGAGGGTCTTGTGAAAGTGGTTCCGTTCTAAAGATAGACAGTAAAGCACTACTTTCCTTTTAAAAATGACTGCTCATCACTATGTCACTATCTTAAGGTATATTTTATCTCTGAAAAAAATGAAATACAATTTTAGATAAATTATCTAAATATTTTGAGAATTATTTCAGAATCTGTTAGAGATAAGAAAAAAGGCCTCACAGATACTCATCTTAGCTCTGCACCAAAACCTTACTTTGTGTTTTTTTGTTTTACTCTTTTTTCCCTCTGTCTGTATTTTTCAGCCTTAAAAATATGCAGATATTTCCCCACCAAGATGGTAAGAAACACAATCAATGCAAACTATCTCTGCAGGGCAGTCATTACAGAAAGATTGTTTTAGTTACATATGCACATATAGCTTTCTCTTTTTGCACATTTTTCCTCAAATGTTTCTTTTAGTCACATCATACTCCCACCAGAATTTCTTCATGTTGAAAATAACCTGCTGGAAATCACTAAGATGAATCCAACTTATGGTTTCATCTACCTTCCTCTAATTTGGAGTTTCTGATGTCCCTGAAGTGTAGCTAGGTGGGTCATCTCACAGACTATAGAGAAAACATATTTATGGATGTCACAGTGACAACTAAAATGTGTGTTTGTCTATTATCAGTGACATTTCTCCTGCAATAATTATGCATTTTTCAGAATGGTTTAGCTTAACAACTCTGCCTTTTGCCTCCCATGGTGTGGATTAAAATTATCTGCACTTGACATAAGAGGCAGGAGAGGTTGACTATTTTACAGGATCACGCCTTATATTAGCCACAGTTTGAATGTAGTCTTTTCCTGCCAGTCAGCAACAAATACGGTGAATATGGCAGGGCTTAAATAAACGCCATTGGAAGGAAATTATGTTGACATATATAACACGCTTATCAGTATACAAGTTCTCCCACCTGAGAACCACAGACAGACTTTGATTACATAGAACATATTTTATAGGTTTTACATCACTCTGTTTCAATGAAACACTAACTTTATTTCTGTCTATAGCTTTGTGATTGAAGGTGATATAAAGACTGGCTTCATGCCCAGTATTAGCTGTTTGCTTAAATACTTTGCTGAATTAGGGAATGAGTGTCCCTGAGACATTCTGTGGAGCTTCTGAATCCCAGAATAGCCCTGCATAAATCTACTTAGTTACAGAGACAATTTTTAATACTGTACCAGCATTAGACTTGACATTTTATATATGCATTATTGCTGAGATACAGTTGCTGTGGGAGGTGTAATTTAGAATTTTCCAATCCTTGCACATTCAAAAATCCCTGTCACAGCATTATACTAATACGTTTACAGTAATATTTCCTTATTTTATTTGTCTGAGAGTTGTACTATGTATCACTTTATAGAGGTCTATAAAAAGTATCTAATTAACCCTAATCATGTTACCAATTATTTGGGTTTGTATGGTGAGGCATGAATGTTACCCTTAATGATCATATGCCTAATTAAATTGTTTAATTTAAGTTTTATTGGTGTTATTAATTTGATCTCTTCTGAATAAAAGTAAGAAATCGACTGTATTTGCTCATAGCAATACTTCTAACCAAAATATTAAAGTAGTTAATTTCTTACCAAAATTTTCTTGAATGGTTAAAGAGGTACTTTCTCTTTTTACTCTGCATACTGAACCAGTGGAGCTGTTCAGATTTAACAAAAACAGGTCTGCATCCATCACATCTTAGGATAACTTTCAGACATATGGCATATTGCATGAATGATTGATTCCATCAGGGTTTCTGTCAAGGTACAACACAAAGAGTTAAGGTACATCTGTCTTGAACTAACGTGCATGACAAAAATGTTATTACATAAATAGATGCGTTTTTTCATGTCCTGTTGACATTGCAATTGACTTTCATATGAGAAATTGGATCAATTAGGGCATTAGATGCTTAAAACATTCAAATCTTTTCAGAAACAGACCTCTATCAAACAGTGGCTGAATGAGTAGAAGAGAATAGGATGATTGCCCTGCAGAAATGCTGGTGCTGACTGATAGTCAGCAATACAAAATCTTCTGGGAACTGACAGCAGGCTTGGCCTGGTGGGGTCTTTGCTTACCAGTCTGCCTTGCTTGGTGCCTGCCTTGGCACATGCTTGATAGATGTCCCAAACATCCAGATAGCTCTGAGGCACTTCCCTTTGCTGACGCAAAGCTGGGACGAGTATGGCTGGCTGGAGGAAGAAAGAAGAAGCCAGCACAGAGAGGAGAAGACAGTCAGAGCAATAACTGCTGCAGAAGTCCTCTCTCTCCTTGTTACACTTGTGATCTGAACAGTGAGGCCAACATTATTTTCTCACTGTCTACTCCTGTGGTTTATTTTCTCAAAGGAGAAATGTCTGGGAGCGGGGAGACCCCAGGTCCTAGGTACTGTTATGTGGTAGTTTAATTTTCTTGGTTTTGGTCTGGGCCTTCCCTGGTAAGAGGGTCATAACNCCTTATCATCTGCAATATGTACTGATGTATTTAATTTATTTTGATACTTCCACTTGCTTACTGTCCTTTGATCCCTGTAGCTGAAGTCATGAGACTTCATTCTGATTCACATTCATGGCCTGGGAGCAAGCGCATAGCTATGACTATCCACACAGTGAAAGGCAAGAGACTTCCCTCTGTCATAGTAATACAGGACACTAGTCTGGGTGAGCTGGGAAGGAAAAACTTGCCTTATTCTCACTGAAAGAGTAAGTGCAAGCCTAGCAGTCTGGGTGACTAACAGGTTGTTGAACTTTAAGTCATAAAAAATCAGACACAGAAATATGCGTTACTGATTAGAAAAGCTGTGGTAAAATCCAAATTATACTCATATCCAGCATAAGAAATGAACTATTTTCAATTTTATTTGTGTCTCATTTTTTCTTCTTTTCCCCAAAGAGGACAGCTCAGCAAACTCATACCTGAAGCAATGGAGAAGCAAAACTCTCTATTATCAGTTCATTACATTACAATTTGTCTATTACAATATCCCCTATTACAATATCCTACATTCAAGTCATTTATGAAGATGATGAAGAGTACAGGGCCCAAGATGGAGTCCTGTGGACCCCTACCAGTCTGATGTCATCCCATTCACTATTACCTTCTGTGCTTGACCCTTGAGCCAATTGCTCACCCACCACCTGATGTGTTTATCCAGCTGTGTGTGCTGAACATTTTATCCAGAAGGATCCTGGGAGAGACAGTATTGAAAGCTTTACTGAAACC
>VWZF01004382.1:200296-212150 GCA_013396755.1 Sclerurus mexicanus
ATGCATCCCATCAGGCCCTATAGATTTGTAGGAATCCAGCTGGAGCAGCAGATCCTACATAAGTTCAGGGCCAACTGGGAGTTGATCATTGCACAGTCATGGTCCTCCAGAGGCAAAGAAAGTGTAAAATACCTCTCTCTTGTTTTTGTCTCTATTGGTGAGGTGATCATCCTCATCCTGTAATGGTGTTATAGTTTTGGTACCTCGTTGGAATTCCTCCCAAAAATCTTGTAGCCTCAGTTTTGTAAAGATGGTTAACAAAGGACTGGATGAATATTCATATCCTGATGTTAACGACTCGGCCCAGAGCCTTTTGTTCTGGTCTGTCCCCAGGCTGGGAGGGGGAGGGAAAATGGCTCGGGTAAGGGAAGTGGCCAGGGTTTCTGTCTTTTCTGCACAGGCTCAGGAAGCTCAGCCTCTCAGCGGAGTGAGCNAGTTCTCTCCTGAACTAAGACAAATGACTGTGCTTCCACTGGGCATACACCCTCCTTTTTTGCCTTATTTCCAAGCGAAGATTCCTGTTCAGCCAAGGCAGCCTTCTGTCTCTCCTTCTTGACTTCCAACATTTCAGAATGGCTGCTCCTTTAGGAGGTGATGTTTGAAAANTCCACTGAGGGAGCTGCCCAGACTGGGAGAGGTGCCGCCTGCACAGGAGACCAGTCGAGCTGGGAGAAGTGCCAAGAGGGGCCAACCAGCCAAGGCACGACATCGCCACCTGCTGTCCATAAATATAATTGCACCCCTTGGGTTTTTTTGAATAGCAGAGAACAGTGACTTGTTTCCTTTTTGTTCAAAAGGTTTATTACAAACTGTTTTGGTTCTTTTCTGGACATATATAGATATATTGTGGGTAAGAACTGTTATCCTTTTCCTATATACCTTTCTAATTAAAGTTCTGTTTCTAAGTTTAAAGGAGAGGGGTTATTTCTTTTTTTGACTGATCTTCTTGGGAGAAGAAGGCCATTCCTTTTCCTCTGTCTCAGCCAACGTAGATATCTTAGTTCTCTCCTGAACTAAGACAAATGACTGTGCTTCCACTGGGCATACACCCTCCTTTTTTGCCTTATTTCCAAGCGAAGATTCCTGTTCAGCCAAGGCAGCCTTCTGTCTCTCCTTCTTGACTTCCAACATTTCAGAATGGCTGCTCCTTTAGGAGGTGATGTTTGAAAAGTGACCAGCACTGGTGGACCTCAGCACCTGCAAAAACAGTTTCCCAAGGGACTTTACTCTCTAATTCCCTGAGCAACCTGAAGTCTGTACTCCTCATGTCCAGAGCTGAGGTTTTTCTGGCACTTTTCCTCCTGTCAACAGAGATTTTAAACTCGATCACTTCATGGTTGCTGTGGCCAAGACTGCCCCCCATTTCCACTTTGCTCATGAGATCTACTCTTTTGACAAGGAGGAGATCAAGGAGGGCATCTTTCCAGGTCGTTTCCCTTAGGACCTGTCCCATAAGGTTGTCATCCAGAGTTTTAGGAATATTCTGGCCCATGTTGTACCAGAGTGTACTGTGTGATGCTTCCAGTGAGTTTCTGGTAAGTTGAAGTCCCCCATAAGGAAAAGGGCAGTTGACTTGGAAGTATGCCTTAGTTCCTCAAGAACAATCCATTGGTGTAACACCCAAAATGACACCCACATTATTTGTTTGCCTCTTGATTCTTACCCAGAGGNACACCCTCCTTTTTTGCCTTATTTCCAAGCGAAGATTCCTGTTCAGCCAAGGCAGCCTTCTGTCTCTCCTTCTTGACTTCCAACATTTCAGAATGGCTGCTCCTTTAGGAGGTGATGTTTGAAAAGTGACCAGCACTGGTGGACCTCAGCACCTGCAAAAACAGTTTCCCAAGGGACTTTACTCTCTAATTCCCTGAGCAACCTGAAGTCTGTACTCCTCATGTCCAGAGCTGAGGTTTTTCTGGCACTTTTCCTCCTGTCAACAGAGATTTTAAACTCGATCACTTCATGGTTGCTGTGGCCAAGACTGCCCCCCATTTCCACTTTGCTCATGAGATCTACTCTTTTGACAAGGAGGAGATCAAGGAGGGCATCTTTCCAGGTCGTTTCCCTTAGGACCTGTCCCATAAGGTTGTCATCCAGAGTTTTAGGAATATTCTGGCCCATGTTGTACCAGAGTGTACTGTGTGATGCTTCCAGTGAGTTTCTGGTAAGTTGAAGTCCCCCATAAGGAAAAGGGCAGTTGACTTGGAAGTATGCCTTAGTTCCTCAAGAACAATCCATTGGTGTAACACCCAAAATGACACCCACATTATTTGTTTGCCTCTTGATTCTTACCCAGAGGCTCTCAACTGGGCCATTGCCCATGAGTTCCATGCATTCAAACCTTTCTATTACATACAGTGCCACCCCTCTGCCTCTTCTGCCCTGCCTATCCCCCCTGAAGAGCCTTCTAGTTCCAGAGCTTCATACCTGTTGTAGAAGGTACCAGTCCTATCTACCAAATTTTGAGAAGGAGGAATCTTCCTCCTGGTTTATGCAGTGATGCTGAAAAACCTCAGTATGAAAGGAACTGCCAACTGAGTTTGTTCTTTTAGCAGCAAAGAACTAGCTTTGAATCAACAGTGCAAAATGAACCATTTTATACATTTCACTACATGATTACAACATACAATTTTGCATAGGAATAAGATTACAACATCTGATTATGCATATTAATGCAGAGACTAGGTGGAATCTGGGCAGAGCCTTCCAGAATCTTCTTTTGGCATCAGGATTAGGTGGTCGTTTCTGGTTGTTGGCCTCACTCTAGGGGTCTTTAACTCCTCTTCTTCACCTTGACCTCTTCAGCCTTCATTGTTCATGACCTAGTCACTGATGCTTACAGAAACTACTGGCTTAAGGCCATTTTGCTGTATTCAAATGTCTACATAGTCTTAACAGCACTAGGTTACTGGTATATAGTTTTCTAAGATCAGGTCCAGTGTTTTGAACAGAACACAACTACATCTGCATCTACATGTTCTCTGATAAACTCAAGCAAAGCAGGTGCTGAACCATTTCTACCGATCCGGTTAGCCATTCCTTGTTTATCCTTGTTTCAACAGTGACCCATTTCCAGCCTTCACCTTCAGCAGATCTTTGACCAACAGTCTTTTGACTAATTACCCAGTAGAGTTCCGAGTCTACCTGCTTCTCCAGGTTTGAGACTTAAGAGAGTCTTGAGACTGTAGAATCTCTGAAGGTAATCAGTGTCTCTCCTGTTCGTTCACCTGAATACTATACAGCCTGTTCAGTTCTTCCTGTAGCTCCTTCACCTGGTAACCCAGATCTTGAAGCACAGCACACCTGCTGCAAAATAACTGTTTGTCAGCCCAGCCTCTTGAAGAGGCATAGGTGCTCCTGATAACCTGTGACCTGAAGAGCTGCATCTGCCATCAGCAGATTTGGCTGGTTCAGTGACTCTATGTCAACACCTGACTGAGGAAGCTTAAATTAGTATGCAAATAAGACTGGGGCTGAAAGGATCTCTTTGCTCCTCCTGACAGCTACTGATTCTGTTTGCTGCCTCTGTTGGCTGCTCCCAGATTCTCAGAGAGGAGCCGTTCCTGCTTGCCCTGCCTGACTGAGCTGCCGTGAAAACGGTGGTGCCGCCCCCTCAGTGGCATGTCATGCGCCTGGTTGTCCACTCCTTTTGCCCACACTCTGGGTCACTCCTACTCCCTGGAGCTGTTTAGAAGTCCCCAGTTGCCCTCAGAACCATTCACTCCTTGCCTGTTTGTCTGCCAAGGGCTTCCAGCGCCTCTTGAGGTTGCTGCTTCAAAGGCTGCATTCTCAAAAAGGAAGGTGATTTACAAGAGGCTTTAAGAGAAGACTGGCTAGGATTTGAATGACTGTAAATGTTTTTCTTTCCAAAATACTCATTGCAGAAACAATATCTGTTTTATTTTAAAGTATGTATTTATGTCATATAGTTCCATATAATTTATATAACATAACTATAATGACTGGACATATCAGTTCTCATTAGTTCTTGCCTACTAACAAACTTATGTGAGTTCACAGAATCATAGAATCATAGAAGTATACAATGATTTGGGCTGGAAGGAGACATTGAAGATCATCTAGTTCCAACCCCCCTGCCATGGGCAGAGACACCTTCCACTAGACCAGGTTGTTCAGAGCCAAATCCAACTGGGCTTTGAACAACTTCAGGGATGGAGCATCTACAAGTTCCCTGGATAATCTGTTCCAGTGCATCAGGACCCTCACAGTAAGAGGGTTTTTTCTCCTAATACTTAATCTAAATCTAGTGTCTTTCAATTTAAGCCCATCTCACATGTCCTTGTAAATAGTCTTTCCCCATCTTTCCTCTAAGTTCCCTTCAGGTACTGGAAGGCTACAATTAGGTCACACTGAAGTCTTCTCTTTTCTAGGCTGAACAATCCCATTTCCCTCAGCCTTTCCTCATAAGAGGTGCTCCATGCTTCTAACCATCTTCATGGTCCCTCTGTGGACTTACTCCAACAGGTCAATGTCCTTGCTGTATTGGAGACTCCAGAGCTGAATGCAGTGCTCCAGGTGGGGTCTGAGTAGAGTAGAGTAGAGGGGAAGTCTTCTTTCCATTGTCCTGCTGTTTGGGTTGTTTTTGATGAAGCTCAGAACACTACTGGCTTTCTGGCTGCATGTGCACACTGCTGGATCATGTCCAGCACCCCCACGTCCTTCTCAGCAGGGTTGCCCTTGATCAGTTCATCATCATCCAGCCTGTATTGATACTGGAGATTATGCTGACCCAGGTGCAGCACCTTGCACTTGGTCTTGNAACCCCCCTGCCATGGGCAGAGACACCTTCCACTAGACCAGGTTGTTCAGAGCCAAATCCAACTGGGCTTTGAACAACTTCAGGGATGGAGCATCTACAAGTTCCCTGGATAATCTGTTCCAGTGCATCAGGACCCTCACAGTAAGAGGGTTTTTTCTCCTAATACTTAATCTAAATCTAGTGTCTTTCAATTTAAGCCCATCTCACATGTCCTTGTAAATAGTCTTTCCCCATCTTTCCTCTAAGTTCCCTTCAGGTACTGGAAGGCTACAATTAGGTCACACTGAAGTCTTCTCTTTTCTAGGCTGAACAATCCCATTTCCCTCAGCCTTTCCTCATAAGAGGTGCTCCATGCTTCTAACCATCTTCATGGTCCCTCTGTGGACTTACTCCAACAGGTCAATGTCCTTGCTGTATTGGAGACTCCAGAGCTGAATGCAGTGCTCCAGGTGGGGTCTGAGTAGAGTAGAGTAGAGGGGAAGTCTTCTTTCCATTGTCCTGCTGTTTGGGTTGTTTTTGATGAAGCTCAGAACACTACTGGCTTTCTGGCTGCATGTGCACACTGCTGGATCATGTCCAGCACCCCCACGTCCTTCTCAGCAGGGTTGCCCTTGATCAGTTCATCATCATCCAGCCTGTATTGATACTGGAGATTATGCTGACCCAGGTGCAGCACCTTGCACTTGGTCTTGTTAAACCTCATGATGTTCCCATGTGTCCACTTCTTAAGCCTTTGTAGATCCATTTGGATGGCTTACATCCTTCAGGTGTGGAAATTGCACCACTCATCTTGGTGGCATCTGCAAATTCACTGAAGGTGCACTTGATCCCTTCATCTGTGTTGTTAATGAAGATATTAAATAGCATTGGTCCCAAAACAGAACCTTAAAGGACACCACTTGTCACCGATATCCATCAGGACTCTGAGCTGTTGAACACTACCTTCTGGAGGTGACCATGCAACCATTTCCTAATCCACCTAACAGTCTACCTGTTGAATCCATTACTCTCCAACTTGGAGGGGAACATGTTGTGGGAGATCATGTCAAAGACTTTATGGAAGTCCAGACAGAAGACATCTGCAGCCCTTCCCTTGTCCACTGATGCAGTCACTATCATAGAAGGCCACTTGGTTGGTCAGGCAGGACTTGTCCTTGGTGAAACCATGCTGTCAGGCTACAATTACTGTCCAGTCCTTCATGTGCCTTAGCATAGCTTCTAAGGGGATCTGTTCCATGATCTTCCCAGGCACAGAAGTAAGGCTAGCTGGTAAGTAGTTCCCAGAATCACCCTTTCCTCCTTTCTTAAAAATGGGCACTATGTTTCCCTTTTTTGCAGTCACCCTGGACTTCCTTTGGCTGCCATGGCTTTTCACGTATGGAGAGTCATTTGGTAACTACATCAACCAATTCCTTCAGGATTTTGGGATACAATTTCATAGCATCTCATAAACTTGTGAACAGTCAAGTTCTTCAGATGGTCATGAACCTGATCTTNACACTACCTTCTGGAGGTGACCATGCAACCATTTCCTAATCCACCTAACAGTCTACCTGTTGAATCCATTACTCTCCAACTTGGAGGGGAACATGTTGTGGGAGATCATGTCAAAGACTTTATGGAAGTCCAGACAGAAGACATCTGCAGCCCTTCCCTTGTCCACTGATGCAGTCACTATCATAGAAGGCCACTTGGTTGGTCAGGCAGGACTTGTCCTTGGTGAAACCATGCTGTCAGGCTACAATTACTGTCCAGTCCTTCATGTGCCTTAGCATAGCTTCTAAGGGGATCTGTTCCATGATCTTCCCAGGCACAGAAGTAAGGCTAGCTGGTAAGTAGTTCCCAGAATCACCCTTTCCTCCTTTCTTAAAAATGGGCACTATGTTTCCCTTTTTTGCAGTCACCCTGGACTTCCTTTGGCTGCCATGGCTTTTCACGTATGGAGAGTCATTTGGTAACTACATCAACCAATTCCTTCAGGATTTTGGGATACAATTTCATAGCATCTCATAAACTTGTGAACAGTCAAGTTCTTCAGATGGTCATGAACCTGATCTTTGCTTACAGTGGGAGGGAATTTGCTCTCCCAGTCCTCATCTTGTTGTCCATCCACTCAAGAGGTGTGGGAAGAAAGGTTGCCATTGAAGACTGGCACAAAAATCTTGTTAAATACCTCAACCTTCTCACCTATTGTTACCTATTCACCAGCATTGTTTATCAGAAGGGTTCCACCTTTTTTAGCCTTCCTTTTCTGATTAAAGTACCAGTAGAAACCCTTCCTGTTATCCTTTGTGTCCCTTGCCAGGTTCAGTTCAAGTTTTACCTTGGCCTTTTGCACATCCTCCCTACACAATAGTACTTCTCTACACTGTTCTCTGGTAACCTGTCCTAGTCTCCGCTGCCTAATCATTTGCTTCTTGCCCTTTAGTTTGACCAGAATTTCCCTAGTCGGCCATGCCAATCTCTTGTATTCCTTGCCCAGCTTCCTGCTCCTGGGAATCAATAGCTCTTTCACTCTATGGAAGACATATTTAAATTGGGTCCCTGCACTGGACTCTTTACTATGCATTAGGACTTGTCCTGCACTGGGAGCGCAAATCTTGACCCTGCATTCTCTGTGCAGTTTCAGTAGTGCTAAGAATTGGAGCTGCATATTGAAGCATCACAAAACCCTTGATGTCACCAAAAAATGTGTGTCTTATGTTTAATTTCCAGCCCTGCAGCACTTAATCAGGCAAATTTTGAGGAAGGTTCACCAGCCTGATAAAGGACTTTGTGGTCCCTTTGTTATGTTTGTACTACAGATTTGGAAACAGAAGTTTTGAACATCCAGGGATGGGAAGGACATGTTCTTCAACAGTGTTGTGTCACAGCTCCATGAAGTAAGGTTTAATGAGGATAAATAAATCTGTGTTAAAGGTCCTCCTCTTAACCTGCCTCTGATCTGAGTTATTCTAAATTACAGAGCTGTAATACAACCTTGATATCTGACAAACTGTGAATATGCTTTGCTGGTCTGACTTTTAGTGTTCATGAAATGTAAGCTGAGAAATGATACCTCTAGCCCAAAGTTCACAGTTGTAAGGAGTTGTATTCTTATATGTCTATGAAAAAATACATATTTTAATAAGCTTGCTGACACCTAGGTGTCACTTTTTATCCTTCTAAATATAAAATGGGCTGATACAGATATTTTAGACTTATGTTCTGCAAGCTAAATAGTCTGTCTCCACAAAAGTGGAGTATCAGTTATAATATTTCCACTACAAAGTATGCCAAAATGAGTGGGCAATATTAATTAATATTAATTTTCTTCAAGGGCTTTGAAATTAAATTAACCGAATGTCGCCGATGGGATGGACGATAAAAAGCAGGAGAAGATCCCGAATAGATAAAAGTGAAACTTTCTTTTTTTTTTTTTTTTCCACACACCTACTTTTATATATTTCCTAAGTGTACGTGCACTAACATTATTGGTGCTCATTACACACAAACAATCACCTATTGACCACAGTTACAAACTACTGTCTGTACAAACTCGTCCAGGTTTCTTATCTTACGCTTCTCATGGGTTCTCAGTCTCTGCAAGTTGTTTATCTTCACAGGTACACAACAATCTGGCCAAGGTCAAATTCTTCTTGCTCTATCAAGGGATCTGCAGGCCTGCTGCAGTTTCCCACATTGTATTTCGAACATTGCATTTATAGCAGAGCATGTGTAGTTATATTACATACACACAGAGCACATAATTTGTCAACTAATACACATTAGTAGATTTAGATTATGTATTTTGCTTCCTAGGCTCCTAACTCAATATATGAACTATTCCCTTCGTTGTTTATTTATTGAATCTGCTCCACTTACCTCAGCAGCTAATAGAGGTGGTGGTGGGAGGCAACCTGAAGTTGTTTGCATTTCTTCCTGCAAGAAATGATGGGAGAATAGTTGAATTTGCTTCCTCATTCCAGTCAACTATCAAACTCCTCTAATACTAATAATCTAAAATGATGCAAAAATCTTTATTGTCCGCTCATATGTACTGTACCTATGTATGGACAGTCCATTGCCCATATATGCAGGAATAAACAAATTCGTTTTGCTGTTTCCACTTCTGTGTGCTTTGGATAAATCATAGAAAACTAGGACAAGAATACTGCGGAATACTGCGGAATACTGCTTCCACTGACCTCAGTAGACCTATTTTGTTTAGCTGCTTGTAAACTGATCCAACACTGGCAAAGTCAAGCACGTATGAGATATTTTCATGGAAAACCTTATATTCTTTCAATCTTGCAATTTGTTAGCTTGGATGTTTTTGAGTGGAGGTTTGTTTCTACTTGGAAAAGTAAGTACACTGAAGATAGACAGTTGAGTGATGTTATATGTCAACATGCTAACACAGAAATGCTTGACTTATTTAACTGTTTAGTGTTCTAGATACTTAAAACGTCACCAAAAATAACTGTCATTTACTGATTTGCTCCAACAGAGCTTCTTAGAAACAAGTGTCCAGACAGGACAAATACGCTGACATGGAAACACCAACCATGGAGGTGTAGTGTTGGTTCTGGAGCCATTTCAGGGTGATAGGGTTAGGGTGAGCAGGGTTCTGGGCACTTCAGACAAATATGTAAACCCCCTCATATTGTTTTACTGACTCTCCGCAAAACACAGTGGTCAAAAAGCAATGTTTGGGTATTATATCTGATGTATGCCTTCTAATCTGTGAATGGCACAGGGTTATATTTTTTTAAATGCTCATTTCTTGTAAGAGTTAATCTTCTTGTTACATCATCTTATTTCCCTATGCAATGTTAAATATAGCTTTTCATCTTTACCATGTCCTTTTTTTCTGTGTATTTAACTATTTCTGCAGTGTAGGCAGACTATAATGACTCTAGTGTTTTATATCTGCCTGATATAAGGGAAGTCATAAATTATAACTTAATGGATTTTTTAAAGCTAAAATGTAATCTTGTTAAGTAGATAATATATTTTTTCCCTATAACTTAAAAAAAAAGTTGCAGAATATATAAAATGTGTATTATAATACTCCAGCAGGAACTTCAGATTTTTTGTTAACTTTCTGTATATCCTTAACATATAAAATGCATGAAGATTTGAAGAATGTATTGTCTTTCACTATTTTCCTCACCTGGATTTTTGAGTTAGGTTGAAAAAAACCCCAATATTCTAAATTATGTAAGTCTTATCAAAGGTGAAGAACTGAGTCAGAATAAGGAATTTCCTCTGATTGTTTAGACAAAATGCAATATGATTAGGTTTAGGTTCTTCCTACTTAAATTTAGTTTATCCCCTTAGGAGAGATTCATTCACCATATTTAATTTAGCTATAATAGATTGTAGTAAATATTTTCCAAAAATGAAAGCTTAATCAGTTAAAGACATATCACAAGCTTCCTTTTCTCCACCTTTCTCTCTCAAAACTTTATTGTTTCAGTTCCATTAAAACTTTTAAGGGGAAAATGAGACCTCCGGAAATGTTCTCAGCTTTGCAACCTTAGTGAAAAGTTTGCTGATTCATTGAGGCACAATCCCAGTCTTGCTGAAATCACAGGGCCTTCTCCCCAGGGTTGCCCCCAGGCCAAATTAGATCAGAGGTTGGACTCTGCCTGGCCAGGCCAGGGCTGCACAGGGCTCCTGCCACAAGCAACTGCTAGCTCCCCTGTCCCCCTGCCCTAGTCCCCCTGCCCTTGTGCACATTGGCTGCAACTCTCAGAGCAATGCCCAGCTGATACTTCTCCAAGTCTGGGGGAATACCCTTACATCTAGGCTGTGAGGTGATGCTCCTGATGCTCAGTGAGCCCAGAATGGGCAATGAATACAGGAAAGTAAGCATTCTGTTTGTTATCTACATACAAGAAACCTGTTCTGAAAGTCCCACTTCTGATTTCTTCATCTGTGTGACACATTATTGTGTCATCACTAATAGTCAGAACCTTCAAAAATACAACTCAAAGGAGATTTTTAGGATTCTTTCTTATCTGCATATTAGATTTTGATAAAGGGCTTATATTTTGTGTTCTTTTCTACATTAACAGGGCATTAGATCATATATTTTTCCTAGAAAGTTTCTAATGAAAACATTCCATATTCCAGGTTTTCAAAGGAAACAAATTATCTAGAATCACTCCATGGGACACCAGTCTAATGACATGAACAACAGATCTACCACTAATTTATATGCAACTGGCATTTTTCTCCACTTTTACTTCAATCTCTATTCTGGAAAAATAGCTCCTGGAGAAACTGATGGAAATTTTGCTGGGAAGGTAGCATGAATATAACACTTCCACCATGTGCTTAGAGATGTAATTTACCTCTACAAGCACAGATTAAGTAGAAATACACACTTCATATTTATATTCTCTGTCACGTGGATACTCTTCACACAGTAAAAATGCAGGTATAAGAAAAGAATAAAATAATAAATGCATAAGAAAAGATTATGAACCTCTAAGATTGCATTGTTTAATAGTGTAAATTGAAATGTAGAAGTTTAAGAGAGAAAGAAAGGTAAAATCTTCAAAGTTATGCAATTTTTTTCCTGAAAGCTGGTGAAAATAATACAACTTTTACTTGTCTAAAGATCTGACCCTTGTTTTCTACTGCAATGTTAAATGAACAGCTCTGTATACACATAGAACTTTCTAATTCTGCTTTGTTTTATAAATATGTAGATTGATAACAACTTGATGTATTGCAGCAATGTCAATAGCATCCTGGAGGTTGTAACAGTGCTAGATACTGTTTTCTGTAAGCTCGAAGCTCTACTATTTCTGATCTTTGTTTCTAAACTGCAGGATCTTTAAGTCACAAGGCTGTAGTTATTTTTACATTTTATAACCTTGCGTGAGGCTAATGACACCAATGCCCTTGTGAAGGGTAGATACCAGCATTAGTGTCTTGGGACCAATGACTCAGTCAGTGCCTTGCTTGAGATGAAGTGTGGCAATCCAATTTTCAGCACAGATCACCAGTTGAAGCAGCATATTATACAAATATTAGCTCTTAAGCAAAACTTTAGACAGGACCAATTAAAAAAAAAAAAAAAAA
>VWZF01004388.1:0-35638 GCA_013396755.1 Sclerurus mexicanus
CTAATCTAAATCTCTCATTTTCACAGAATTCCTCAATCACGTTATTTTTACATTTTCTTCCATCACTATCCTTTCCAGCACAGGGAGTGCCAAGTGTGAAGATAAAGCCAGATTTTCTTTTTTTTTGGAAATCTATGCAAGTCTAACTTTCAGAATTAATTTATTGGTTCACCAGGAAAGTAAGTGGGCAACAAAGCTCTATGATGCCTGCACCTAATACCTCAGAAATGGGTATTAGAGATCTCTAATTAGAGCTCTAGAGATCTCACTCCACTTATTATGTGCCTTCCCACAAGATGTTTCACTGCTTCTCCTATCTCTATTTCTCAATCTTCTATCTCTATTTTCTTTCTCTTCACCTTATCTTTGTGGGGCTTTGCATATTATACAGATCCTTCTCTGACAGATTCTGTTATCCAGGCNGACGGGGATGGGGACGGACCGCGGTCCGGCCCAGGCGCGGATGGCCCTCATGGCGGCGCGGCCCGCCGCTCCCGCCCGCCGCTTCCGGCCGACCCGCGGGGCATGCTGGGCACTGTAGTCCGCGGGCGCTCGGCAGCGTCGCCTGGCGGCCGGGAGGACCCGCCGCGCCGTGCCCGCCCTCAGGCGGCGGAGCGAGGGGACCGCGGGGAGCAGAGACCCTGCCTGGGGACACTGCCACCAGGCCAGGGCGCTCGGAGCCCCATCCAGCCGGGCCTCCAGCGCTTCCAGGGATGGGGCAGCCGCAGCTTCTCCGGGCAGCCTGTTCCGGTGCCTCGCCACTCTCAGGGCGAACAGTTTCTTCCTATCGTCTGTCCTAAACCCGCCCTCCTTCAGTTTGAAACCATNCTAATCTAAATCTCTCATTTTCACAGAATTCCTCAATCACGTTATTTTTACATTTTCTTCCATCACTATCCTTTCCAGCACAGGGAGTGCCAAGTGTGAAGATAAAGCCAGATTTTCTTTTTTTTTGGAAATCTATGCAAGTCTAACTTTCAGAATTAATTTATTGGTTCACCAGGAAAGTAAGTGGGCAACAAAGCTCTATGATGCCTGCACCTAATACCTCAGAAATGGGTATTAGAGATCTCTAATTAGAGCTCTAGAGATCTCACTCCACTTATTATGTGCCTTCCCACAAGATGTTTCACTGCTTCTCCTATCTCTATTTCTCAATCTTCTATCTCTATTTTCTTTCTCTTCACCTTATCTTTGTGGGGCTTTGCATATTATACAGATCCTTCTCTGACAGATTCTGTTATCCAGGCAGCCCTGTTACTTCTAAATCCATGCTTATTCTAACCTTAGGCAGTGCTGGCTTCCTGCCTTAGCCAAAACATTGTTCTGCATCTTACCTAGACCTTTACTCAAAAGCTTTACATCATTTAAACAACAGGGAAGTTACGTTGTGCCACTGCTAGATAAATGAAGTTACATGCTACTTTACATGCACTCTTAAATAAGCGGCTCTAATCAAATCAGCCATAGCACCCGAACTAATGGCTGTATTAAAGATTCACCGAATACTATATATGACGAATAAAAACCAATTCCAAACATTCTTCTTTACGGAAGGCGGGGGCTGCCCCCACGCGCGGGGGCTGCCAGTGAGCGGGCCGAGCACGGTACACCGGCGCCTCTCACCTCTGCGAGGAGCCGGNGGTGCCTCGCCACTCTCAGGGCGAACAGTTTCTTCCTATCGTCTGTCCTAAACCCGCCCTCCTTCAGTTTGAAACCATTGCCCCTCGTCGGGTCGCGATGTGCCCACACTAAAACGAGCCGCAGACCTGTGTCCTCTCTGCGGGGGTGTTATTGTTGGACAGGAGCAGTGTCACAGCCAGGCTGAGGATGGCAATTGCTCCTGGAGCAGCACCCAGCGCGTTCCCCTGGCTGGCAGGACGGAGGGGCCGAGCGCCCCGGGGTGCCGACCTTCCACCACACGCACAGCGAGATGGCACACTGCGTGTTTGGGAGCTGTAATTCCTGTCGGCCGGAACCAGCAGCCCAACTCGGTCCGTCTCAGTCGCACACGGAGCTGCTCCAGGGATCAGGCTGGCTGTCCCCGCTTGACGTGGGAGGGCAGCAGCCTACAGCCAGCAGGGCCGGGGACTGCGCTGTCTGTTCTGCTCAGCTCACCCCTCCTCTCCCTTTTACATACTGTCAGTTGTACAAATACGGCAGAGGACAGCTATTCCTATGCTCTCAGCCAGCCATCCTACAGCTTTAGCATGCACACGAGTCATACGTCTCTGTATTACCAGTCCATTCTTCTGGATGAGGGCCTGCAGCAGGGATTACTGCACGTAGTCATCCTCTGCAAAGATGATGTGTGGTAGAAGGCCTCCTCTCAAGCAGATGAAAATAGGGAGGGCAAGTGGATGTGGATCCTCAATAGAAAAGTGTTGAAACCAATGACATGGTTGGAAAGAGGCAAAATAATAATGAGGCAGCATAACTGATTTTTTAACCTTCCCTCTTTTTTTTTTTCCATGCAGAATATATTATTGGCTATCTGGCATCCTTCATGGGAGATCCCCATTGTCTCCCTTGACTTTAGGATACAGATCAAAATTTTAGTATTGTTGATGGTGCTGTCTAGTCATTGGTACGTGGGGCTGGAAAGGGCCATATGTCTTAGAGTCCACTCCTTCTGCAAACAATGAGCACACATACCTCCTTTTTTCTCCCGATTTTCTTTGAGATTTTTCGCAGCCATGGGCTGATTTTCCCACTGAATCACTAGCAAGTTCCTTTCTTGACTTTAGGTCAGCCAAAGATGTTCAAAGCTAGGTATTCTACAAACTGCATTTAGAAATGTAATCTGCTGCTGTATTTTCAGAGATGTTGAGTACCAAATGCCCTTTCTGTCTGCTGTATTGTTTCTGCATGTTTCTGAGTCTCCCACCCTTAGAAGAGGCCAGGGCTACAGCAACCTCTATATTGGCCATGTTAGTGAGCACAGGACCGTGAATTCAGCCCTTGCAAACCTCTTCAGGGGTCTGTGACCAGTGACAAACACAGTACCAACAACTACAGCAAAGCAAGATATTTAATCTCAACAAACAGAACAGAGTATAGGAGAACAAGAAGTTTAAAATAGTAAAAGTGTCCAAGTGGTTGTTTACACTCTGTAAGTTGTGCCTCTCCATGAAAGCTGGGCCTAATGGACAGCGGCCTCATGTAGTTTTTATTTCCATGGATGCTCAGGAAGAATCCATCCCTTGTCAATATGTCAGATGCTCGTCATACAGCTTTTGTTGAATTCTGGAAGCCTCACATTCTCTGCTGAAATATAGTTCCAGTATTGTCTTTTCACTGTGCCCTCCTCTGACACTCTTTTTGGTCATTTCAGTAGTTTTGCAACAGTCCAGCTATTAAATGACCCAGCATGGAAAAGGTTAGTCAAGGAGACGGAGCTTTGGTAGCTGTGATCTGTGAAACTTGTGTCCATGAGTTCTTCCTTCAGTTCTTCCACCCCAGTCCTGAAAATGGAAAAAGGGAACACCACGCCACCAGCAAGTGTTGCAGCACCACCGACTCTCGGAAGAAAGAGGCCAGATGGGGGTTATGGAGAAGGTTGCCTTCATCCATGCTAAAATCTCTATTGGGACCCAACCTGTGGAATTTGGCATGATACAAAGTGGCCAAGTGTCTTGAGTTCAGCACAAGTCCCTTGTCCTTTCCCAACTGATTCTCTGCCTGGTGTTGGGACCACCCATCTGCTATCCTTGCCCCAACATACACCTGCACACACCCCATCTCAGCCCTGTTCTCCTATACCACATGGGGTAAGAGGCAAGTATTGCTGGAGGCTGTGCCACAGGAAGCAGAAGTGGCTCTGATCTCTCTTTCATCACACTGCTGAGGCAAAGCCAAAATAAAAGATATGGCTTGGGAGGCAAAGGGGAGTAAGGCCGAACAGCCTGGAGAGTAACATAAGAGAGCTGGTGTTTAGAAGAAAGTTGCTATTAGTCACAGTATTGTCTTCTAATCATTTCAGCACTGGTTGGGATTGTATATATTTAGGAAACTGAGACCTCCACAATGTCTTTTTTCCCGTTGCTACTCAGGACAGCTGTATCAGTGCTCTGACTCCTCTGTGTTACAAAGCTGCGCTATACCACTGCTGCCTGTTGTACTTCAGCATTATGCCAGCAAACATCTGTCAGGATTTCACTCTCATTTACCAAAGATACCTTGCAGGCAGTAGGTTGTTACCCAGCAATTCTCCAGCGTTGCTTAAGCTCTTTATGGAAAATCCAGAGGAAAGCATTCCATTCAGTTTTTAACTGACTGAAGCTTAGGAGCTTCACTGTGCTTCAGAAATATATTGAGACAAAGAGCAGGGAGCAGGCAAATAATTCCAGTGAAGATCAACAAAAACAATAAAATAGATTCTATATTCCTTATACAAAGGGACTCACTGAACCATGCATTCTGGAAAGCTGTCTTCCTTCTGAGGTACCTATCACAGTTTGCTTTTCAGCTAGGTAAGTAGATTTGCAGCAAATTAGATTACCCTTCAAATAAACATGTAGGGTGGGGCTCAGAAGCCTGAGGTAGGATAGATCAGTGGTCTGCATGATTAATTTAGTTACATCAGGCTCAGATAAATCTTACGAAATTAAATTTAGATGAAGTATGGGCTGTGGACAGACAGACTTTGATGCTGTGCTTGATACTGTGTTGCTTTTCATCCTTGTTGGTGTCTTGAATAACACTGAGACCCCAGTGGGAAGGAAAAATAGGAAAGTGAAATAAAATGTGTGATGTATTTGATTAAGTTTTGTCTAAGTCAATGAGGTGGCTGAGTCAATCGAACCATGCTGACTTGCATTAGCAGAAGCTATTTCTCGTTCTTTGTAATCCTGTAGTACTGAGAAACCCAAATCCTCTGCCAACATCTCACCATTGTGAAATCTGAATCTGTAGATTCTGCATGCAGAAGAAGGCAATAAAATTCTAGTGTGGAAATCAGTTAGGGAAAGAAAGCGTCAGTGCTGAGTTGCCTGATGCTCCTCTTGTTCATCTTTCAGAATTACACTCTCTGTCCTTCATAGAACTGCCATCCACCACCTGTACCATAGCTCTAGCGGTCAGGTCCATCCCTCAATCATGAGCCCATCTGTATGTTTCAGTTTTCCCTAGATGTCCTGATGTTTTATAGGCTCACCAAGCTACAGATAACTCATCCTGACATTCCAAGGCTAGGTCACTCCAGAAATGCAGATGGGTTCTGTTCCCTTGTAATCTGATGATGTTGGGGTACACTGTGAATCAATGTCCATCAAAGCCTTTTACTTCTGTGGATCACATGTGCCAGGCCATCAAAACCAAACTGTCCAGTAAACCTGGTTGTCCCTTTTCTCTGCCTGACCAGAGACAGACACTCTCTATTCCTTGTTGGAGTATTCACTGAGTCCTGTTGGCTCAGACCTCAAGTTCTTTCACCAAGACCAGGAGAAGTCTTCTCAGCTCTTCTGCATTTTCTTCCACTATGTAAGTGGCAGCTGGAGTGTCAGCCTTCTTGGATGGTTGCTTTGTAGCAGTGGTCCTCCTTTAGTTCTTGTATGTGGGCTTCTAGATTTGAGGTGGGCACATTGTCCTGCTTCTTCATGTCCTCCTCCTGGTTGTGCAGAAGAAACCACAGGCTGGCATGATATGTCTTGGATCCCCCTTTCCCTCTCTCAGGATGAAGCCAACCCTGTAGGAAGTCCCTGACACAGACTCATGGTCTGGGGGAGAAGGGGAAGTTCTCTTTGAACCCCTGGAACCATTTGAACAGTTGATATACATTTTGTGGTTCAGAGTCATGCCAGTGCATCAGCCCCATGGTGTCAGCATATGACACTGGTGAGTTATGTACCACCTTCTGCATGTGAACTGGGTTCAGTCCTACCACTTCTACTTCCTTCAAGCACTGGATGCCTTCTTCAGTGATTGTCCACTTGTCCAGGCAGCATACCACATCATCTTTTCACTGTCAACAGGAACCATATCCAAAGGGGCTGTGGGCTCCACTTCCCTTTCTCAGTCCTAGTGTCCATGCTTAGGGATCCCAGATGCCTGACTTGCTTGCTAACTACTTATGAAAGACCCCAGTATCCCAAAATTGAAGGAACCAGACAGCAATCCACTGACCTGGCTTGTGGCCATAATTTTTCCATAGATCTTGCAGCTCCTTTAAAATCTTGGAGTTTAGGGCCTGAGTGATTTCTCTCTCCTTGGTGACTTTGCCACTTTCTTATCCTGCCTCCTGTGATGGTGCTGGGCAAAGGCTCAGTAGGCACAGAACAAGCCCCGAAACATTGCCAGAACTCATTGAGTCTCATTGTTTTAGGCAAGGTACCTTCCTTTGAGTGGTGTGCCAGTTCAACAGGCTTGTGTGCCTGTTCAGCTGTAAAATACCAGGCTATTGAAGGTGATAACTGCTCTAGGACCCTGCCCAAATCCTCCCACAAACCCTGCCACTACTTACTGACCACCTTGCTGCACATTTCTTTGTCACCTCACCAACAAGTTGCTTACTCTTATGCCAGGACCAAGCCAGGTTCCACACACCCAGCAGCAAGCCAACAGTGTAGAGAACTCGATCAAGCAGCATGCACATGTCCCTCCCAAAGGAGCAGAACGAGGTGTAATCTCTAATGCTTCCTGCGAGGTAGCTCACACAGCACAAGAAGATCATCAGTGCAGGGGCCGTACACCAGCCCTGGCACATGGCCATTGCTTTTATCAAAAGGTGTTCAGGCACAGGGGAATAAAGTGATAAGCACCACAGGGTATGGAATATCCCTGTTGTCAGCTGGAGTCAGCTGTCCTGACTGGGCTACCCCTCAGCCTTTTGCAAACCCCCAGCCAACTTGCTGGGTGGGGTGGGCAGAGAAGAAAAGAGAGAAAAACAGAGAGTCTTGATGCAGTGTGAGCTCTGTTCAGCAACAGCCAAAACATTGCTGTGTTACCAACACTGTTTCAGCCACAGCTCCAAAGCATAGCTCCAGATGGGCTGTTAGAAAGAAAGATAACTCCAACCCAGCCAGATCCAGTACACCTGTCTAGCAAAGATCCTGAAGGAGCCAAATGTATTAGAGAAGCGGGCACAACTTCATAAACAAGTTCATAAAAGTCACTGTAATCTTATTTACAAGTTATGGAAATAGCTGACAGCTCCCAGGGAGACAGTTTTTCATCTACTAAACTTGCTTAGAAATTCTGATGGAGTCCAAAATACATTGCCTTGGATTACACAGTGTAGTTTTAGTGTTTTGAGACCACATAGACATTGATGCATTTCCATGTAGGCACACACAGCACCCACTTAACCCCAGTACTCTGCATCATGGGAACAACTTGCAGACCACTGTGTTCACAGATCTTCTTGCTTGAATAGGTTATGCCAGGACTAAGAGCTTTTCACAATGTGGCCAAGTGTTTATGAGCCTGGAAACAGAGCAAATATATTTCTTTGCAAGTTAATGTAAATCTAACTGAGACCTTAAAAAATTTAACAGATCTGCTTCGGAAAGGTACGCTGCTTGCTTTGAGACAAGTGGACACATGGAGACATCTCCACTTAGAGCTCCCTCACATGCAGAGGGTACAGTCATCCTGGACCAGTGAGGTTGTGTCAAGGGACGCATGTCACTGTAGCAGCTGCTCGTTTCTAGATGCTCATTTCATCCATCTGCCTTGCATCCCATCGTGCTGTTAACTACATTTGCCTGTAAGGACATTTGTCTTCTTAGCAATGCTGTAATGGTTAGACACGCTACAGCCAACTGCTAAATGCCACAGACCTTCAGAAATGACTGCAGCGAGTCATATGGGCCATTGCATAATGGAGTTAGATGAGGTCATTTTTTTCCCCTGCTCTAGGTACAGCAGTTTACACTGAGCAGCTCTGTCATCTTATACAAATGTTAATTAAACATGAAGTGTCTAAACTGCCAAAATAAGAGAGCCCACACCTGACCTTCAGTCCCCAGGAGCCACTTTTACTCAGAAGATAACTGAATTATGGAGTTGCTGACTTTATGATGCAAACACACACACATTTAGGTAAATTCGGTTCCCATTAACATGGCTATAAATTAGGAGTGAGTTTACTGCAAAACTATCAGACTCATTTGGTAGCAATCTCAAAAATGCTTTATGCTAGTTGAAATTCTGTTGAAACTAAGTCTCTGCTGATGTCATTCAAGTTCTGATCATTTTCACCAACAGGAAATTTCTCCCGTTTTGTTACCATGCATGAATAAATAGTCTTTTGTTCCTGGCCATGAGCACACAAGCGGTGTGAACAAAGGCTTTCTTCACTGGTGACCGCCAGGTTGGTTTGCTGTAGGGACTGTAGATGGGCATGAATAAGCAAATACTAGACTTGAGTTTTATTCTACTAAAGGAGCAGAACTTCATCATTCCAGCAATCAGTCCAATTTAAGTCTATAATGCTCCTTTTTGACAGTTTTACTGACTTTAGGTAACAGATATGCAGAAAATGGAATTGATTCCCTGATGAGATTGTTGTTTCTCATGTTAGGGGCAATAGGTTTGTCCCAACAAAGGATAAGATTTATGTGAGCTAGAGATAAGTCTTTTTAATAACCAGGTTTTGGCTATTTCAGCTTCTCTCTTCAGGCCAAATGGAAGTTTGAGTATTAGAAACCCAAATGTACTCAAATGTCATCTGCCTTTTCTGGTTTGCAATCTCAACCCCTTCTAAAATGAAAAAAATACAGGGTTTGGAGTTGTGGAAGAGCTTGAAGGTATGAAGCATCTGGTAACTGCTGTCTCAATTTACAGGATATGAGAAGAGGTTACTTTGAGAAAGATGCACAACAAATTCCTATCAACACCACCTATATATGTCCAAGGACATGAAGAACATGTCCAACCATGAAGAGAAAGGCCTCCCAGCTACCAGTTCAAGGTCAGAGCTGAATCAGAGTTTCAGACTCTTAACGTATTTCAGTTCCCTTCGTCAGAAATTAAATGTTTCTTGGTATCTACAGGTAACATGCAAAACTGAACTCTCTTCTACCCCAATAGACTATTCCAATTAAAACTTACATAAGACGACCAAGACGTTTATCATTGGAGGTGTTTGAGGTGAGGCTGGATGGGTTTGAGCAACCTGGTCTAATGAAAGGTGTCCTTGCCCATATCCCCATGGCAGAGGATTTGGATTAGGTGATCTTTAAAGGTCTCTTCCAAACCAAACCATTTCATGACTCAGTGATAAACCTCCCAGATTTGATGTGGCAAGATAATTAATGCTGAATAAATGTTTGGTAGATCATCAGTTCCAGCCTATGTCTGTGAGAGGGAATATGAGCCAAAAGATCGTATAAGGGGATGCCAACAGAAAGCTGATTTGGGAAGGGCTTGAGGTGGAGTTTAGACTCCTTAGTACTAAAATCAGAACTTTAGGCATGGCTCTATACAATAGATGAGGTATTTTGTCAGGAGTAGAGGGGAAATGCTATCTGCTTGTGCCCTTTACAAAGAGCAACCAAGGAAACAAGGGTATGACATTACTCAGAGGTCTGTAGTTGCTCTGCAGCGAAGATGAGAGTAGCACAGAGAATTTCAGGGTCCATTGCCAGGATCTAGTCACTTCATGGTATAATATCTTTTTCCTTACTACAGCTTAATCATTTGGGCTGAAATTTTCCAAATCGGAAATTCTGTTCATGGCTGAATTTGAAAACTTAAGGCAGAACAGTTTGGGTCTTTCTGAGCAGGAGGTCAGGTATACCTGCACAATAAAGCAACATAGGCATTTTGGCAGGGCATTTATTTGGGTCAAACCCTTTGCTTTCTCATTTATCACTATATTGTATAATGAAGAGTTTGGAGGATACTACAGGCTTATCACAGTTCTGCAAATGGAGGGGTTAACCCACACTTCTGTGAACCATGGAGGTACGGACTTAAGCATTGAATGAACAGAGGTCTTTAGGCAAATATCATGTGATCTTGTCATCTGGAGCTGAGTCATAACATGCACAGCATGGGTAACCTTAAACCTGGCATTATGATACTTAGTTATGCTTGGTTTTGCAGTTTTAATAGTATATGTGTAATACATATTTATGCATGTATGTATCTATTATTACAATATATGTATATTTAAACTTTACTTTCTAAAAGAAGCCAACTCTGTTTCAATAGCAATCGGAAATTACCCAGAACAGTGAAACAAAGCTGCAGAAAGGATTGTTTTGATCTGAGATGTTATTTCTATTCTGATTCCCCTTTTCTTTTCCTCATTTGCCTTATTCAAAACCATTAACCCAAGATCATACCTCAGAGCTAAAACAAGCCCGTGGGGAATTTCTAAAATATTCAGGAGTGTGAAGAAGCAATTTTTCTTTATTTTATTATGATTGTAGATGTTCTATGCTAGGTCTAGTCTTTCCTGTAGGCTCAGGAAAATTACTTAAACAATCCTAATTGATGAACACCAATTAACAGGCATAGGTAAACTAGCATTAGTGTGCTATCCTCTCCATGCATGAGATGAATCACCCCTTGAAACAGATGCCACCAGAAATTGTGCTGCTCTGGGAGTTTTAATAAAATTATTTGAGTTTCCACATTTTAAAGTAACTCTTCTTCTCAGTGCTGGTGTGTGGACATGGCTAGCAGCAACAATCCTGCTTGTAATAGGATTAAATTAAGAAGTAATAGGATTAAGTTAAGGAATGGAAAATGAAACTTCTATAATAAATTTCCTGATGATGAGACTCAAATAACCTGAAAAGTAAAGCTTTTCACCTGACATTGAATCGCTTAGGAAATACACAGTAGAGAAATTTGATAGGGGAAGGAATTAAATCTAATTCTTCTTTTCCGTCTGAGGATTTTCATGATTCTTATCTTCTTTGCAGAAACACTTAATTTAGCATGAAGAAAACAATTAAAAAGAACAAGAACTTTTGCAAGTTTACCTTTATAAATCACCCCTCTGCAGAAAAGATGGGCTTCTTCTGTCGTGGACTCTGAACAAAATGATTATCAGTTAAAAGAGGTTGGAGAATATTCATGTGAGTCACTCACATTTGCAAAGGTAAGAGGAAGAGCTCCTAGACTTCCAAGGATTTTAGGCTGCTGTTCTATAAACCCACTTTCAACTAAAGCAAATTCTTTTTATTATTTCAAATATCTTTGAAATACCTTTAGTCATTTGCACATTGATTCCTTGAAAACCAGAGAAGATATTATGTGTATGTATGTAATTCAGCTGGAAAAAATCTTTTAAATTGCTATTATGTTCCTGATACAGGGATAGCATTTTGTTACTATTTGCATTACAGAATTTCTTGTAGCTGGGCAGAACACAAGAAAAGGTTAATCTGGGTCTAGGATTGTGAGTACTAAGTCAGAATTGTACCCAGCTGGTCATACATGGGATTTTCCCCTTCTGTCTGCCAACTTTATCCATAGGGGAGCTAAAGACTAGGCTTACAGACAGTAGACACCAGTGGACAAGCTGAGCACTTCTTTTTGTCCTCAGAAACACCTGGAGAGCAAGATAAAGTACAGAGTACATCCTCACTTACACACCATCCTGTCTGCTTTGCCTACAGGTAGGTCAGCATTCTGTGTCTCACATAAGTGCCTGGGGCAATTATGGGCACCTAAACAATGAGGAAAGATGTGCATAGGCTTTCACTAACAAGTACACCAGACTAAACCTTTCTATATTGTTTTTCTCCAAAATGTGCTTGAAACTGATAACTGAAAGAGAATTTCATATTGAAATATTTTGGATTCAAGGAGAGCATAGGCTCAGTCAGTCAGTTAGACAAAGACAGGATGGTTATGTAACTTGAACTGAAATCTCTTAAAACCTGTACCAGTATCTTAACCAGAGATCCTATTTCCCTTTTGAATTGGTGGGGGTTTATCCACCAGGGCCAAGAATTACATTATTCAATGGCAGATATATAAGTAGAACCTACTAGTTTTTATTAGCTTAAAAGCCATGATTTTTTCCTTCCTTGAAATTGGGTTTGTGATGTAAAGAAGCATAGAGTTAAAACAGTTATAGCTTCCTTGTTCTCTAGTTTCTCTCCTTTTTTTGAGGGGAGGAAATAAAGAGCCTCTCCTTTTGTAGGCTGAAATTATCACCTCCTTTCTTCAGGAATCCTCTGCCACACTGGGGACACTAGGACAGGCATGTGGATATTGTTGTTTCTAGGAGTGCATTTGTGAGGCTGGACCTGATGGCTACTGCTTGCCCTTGGGCAGATCAGCCACACAGACTGGTCAGTTGTGAGTCTGATCATCAGTGGCAAGGACACAGTTTTGAGAGACAGTGAACACTTCAAAAGGCTGCAGTGAACTTCCTACTGCTGTTGTAACGTCAAACATTTCTTCATCCACTCCTTCATTAGGCACAGGTAATAGGTTTGCTTAGTAGATGTAACATGGACAAAATTGGTTAAAAACCTTCCATTTCCTCATGAGTCTGTCAGAAAGCACTTTCTGAAGTGTTTCCTAGCCAAGGAGTTCCTGGTACCTTCTGGTCTCTGAGACCAATACATCAGCAGAGCCTTGTCTGCTTGACAAAAGGACTTAATGTTATTTCAATTTATATCAACCAAAAACCAATTATGAGTGTTCTAGATTTGCAAATATGAAGGCCAGGTAGGTAACTAGCTCGAATTGGAGCAACTCTGCAGGGAGATCTGTAAGCATTGCATCATAAAACAATTTCCTAAGTCACCGATAGCAACTAAATTTGAACAGCTTCTTCATGTTGCAAAGCAAATACAGGAAGGTAACATGGCGACGCAGTGGAGCAAGAGAAAAATCAATTTTCATTTAACTATGGTGGGAGTTAACTGGAGTGTGAAAGTTTTGTGGTCAATTCCTGCTGTAAGAGGAAAGTAGTCTTGTTATCCTGAGGGGTAGAATTGTGGAAACAGCTGGTTTCTGTATTCATGACCTGACTGAAAATCACTAAAATTAATTTATTTGGATTTGATCCAAAGGAAAAAGACAAATAACAACATAACAGTAAAACCAAACAGATTTTATATAAATTGGAACAGTTAAATATTTTTTTTAACAGTTGAGAAAATACATTTACAGAAAACTTTTTTTCTGTAACAAAAAAATCCAAATGTTCCAATACAAAAAAAAAAAAAAGGAAAAAAAAAGAGGGAATGGAAACAGGACTTGACATTTCTAGTACCTGAGAGTATCTGAATTTGTAATTTATGACAAACTGTCTCTCCAAAACATTTCATGCCACTCTGCTCAAGGAAGTCTGGTAAAGGAACTACAAGCTGCACAGGGACAGGTTTCTGTATGTCAGAGCAGGCACCGTTAAACAATCCTTCCACTCCACAAGAGAAAAAGAAAGATGTCCATGCAAGTGGAAGCTGCAGTATAAATGAGACAGAGGCCTATAAAAGATGAATGAGCACTGGCAGTGTGGTGCTTGCCTTGTAATGTGGGTAGTTCATGCAGTAGTACTTGCAGAAAGGACTCAGGAGCAATCCGTTCCCAGGTTGTCAGGTTTTGCCTTCTTGTTTAAAGCAAGCTGATGGAAATGGAGGGGCTCTCTTGGGTGTGGAGGGCTATGGCTTGTGCTGTGCTGCGCTGCACGTGCAGCATGTGTTGTGCTGCAGAAACCCCTAACATGAGCTAGCTGACTGTAATGGAGGAGTCTGCAGGCAGTTCACTGTTGGTATTTGTTTGTGACTGCACCACCTGCATGGCCTTGTCTTTATCAAATATTGCAGCAAAAACTTTTCATGCAGACATCCTTCCTGTCTGACCATAGAAACAATGAGTGAAGTTGTTTCCTGATGAAAAAAGACTGTAATAGTTGAAATGACCAAAACGGGAGAAGCCCTTTCATGGGTGGGATCTGCACAGTATGCTTTGTGTGGATCGTAGGGCTGTTTGATGCTGTAGCACTCGGGATTCCCGAGGTGTAAGGGTGTGAGGTTAGCTGTACTATTCTCTCTTTCTTTATAGTCTTAGCTCTTATATATGACATCTTTGATGATGCCTTACACAGTCTCAATGCCCCACCGTTTAAAAAGGGTGTTCAAGTCCTTGAATGTGACCAGTGGAGGGCAACAAAACTGTCCCTGCACTGTGAGGCTCAGAGGAGGCTCCAGGAGACATTTTCACAAGCTGAGGGTTGTAATGAGGGTGATGAGATGCTGGGACAGGTTGCCCAGATAAGTTGTGGATGCCCCATCCCTGGAAGTGTTCAAGGCCAGGTTTGGTGGGGCTTTGAACAACTTGATCTAGTGGAAGGTGTCACTGCCCATGGCAAGGGGGATGGACTAGATGACCTCTAACCATTCCATGATCTGGCCTAATGAGAGGTCTGTTCAGTGACTGTGCTGCCATTTATCTCACAGATCTCATGAGGAAAAGGCTGCTGTTTGGGCTATCCATTTACACTGTATTTAACATTTGCAAGAAACTTCTCTCGGGTAGTATCTATTCCCTCACAGTAACCAGTAGAGATTCTTGAATGTTCCTCAAAAGCCTGTGTATGTTAGGAAAAAAGATCTCAGACTCAGTAAATAATTTCTTTGGTCAAATATGGCAGTTCCAGTATTCCTTTTCTATGCCTATAGTTTGTGATTTAGCACAGGGTAATGGAGGCTGGAATGAATCTCAGGAGGTCTCTAGTTGAGCTTCCTGATCACAGCATGGTCAACTATGAAATTAGACCAGGTGGTTCAGGGTTTATCCACTTGGGTCTTGAAGACCTTGTAGAAAAGAGACTGTCCAGTCCCTCCAGTTCTCCTGTCCCTATACTTGACTGTCCTCATGAGAAAGAGTTTTCCTTATATCCTGTGTGAACTTCTTTTCCTTGAATTTACATCCATTGTGTGTCATCCTCCTGCCACACACCACAATGAAGAGCTCTCTCTCCTTCAAGACTTCCCATTAATCACTGGGGGCTTCTGTTAGGTTTCCCTGAAGTCTTTCTTTTTCCAGGCAGAACAAGTCCAGCTCTGCCAAGCTCTCCTTGCAGGTCAGGTGCTCTAACCCCAACCATCTTGGTGGGCCTTTCTGAATTTACTCCAATTTATCAATGTCTTTCCTGTATTCCCTTTATCACCTCAAAACTGAATGCAGTACCAACATGTGGTCCAATGAGTGCTGAGCAGAGTGGGATAATAACCTCTCTGGATCTCATGGATCTGCTTCTATTCAAATTGTCCAGGAGGTTGTGGTCTCTTTTCTGCCAGAACACATGGCTGGCCCTTGCCCAGCTTGGTGCCTGCCATCATCACCAGGGACTTTTGTGCAGAGCTGCTCCCCAGCCTGCCAGTTCTCTCCCTGTGTTGTTGACAAGGGCTCTTCCTTCCAATGGGCAGGACTTTGTATTTGTCCTTGTTGAATTTCTGGAAGTTCCTGTTGTTCCTTTTCTCCAGCTTGTATATGCCCCTCTGAACAGCAGCCCTGCTTCATTTTGACTTTCTCTCCAGTGAGGTGAAAAGAGAAGGTGGATGCAGAAATAGGGATGCTTTTGTTTCTGCTTCTTCCTTTTGTTCTTTCAGCTGCAAAGCGGTTTCCTTTTGGTTCAAAATCAACACATTTAGTAAAACAGTATAATTCAGGAGAAAACTGATCAGTAAGCTCCACCTGAGTAAGTAGGTAAGCAACAATAAATCTGTGGTTAAACAGTTGGCTCTGGAAAGGAAACAAAGCATGTAAAATTTGAAAAAGCTTTCACTGAATGTAAACTAAAGACAATGTGACAGCACACAACCCGTACTTTCTGCTTGTTGAATATAGGTGCAGCTTGTGGCCATCACCACTGCTAGATAGTGCAGAGAGAAGCACAGCTTTAGCCTATGTGCTGATTGCATCAAGGGCTTTCAAGGAGCAACTCTTAAGATGACCTGATTTCCTCATTAGTTCACCCAGCAGTTTTCAGCAGGAGCAGCTCAGCAGGCTTTGCAACCATTGACAAGAAGGTTTCTTCCTGCTTGTAGGGAAGAATGTAAAATAATGTGTTATTATTCAATATAAAAGGTAGGTTTCCCTTCCCCCCATTATGAAGCTGTAAGTGTGTCATGATTTAAGTCAGCCTTAGGAATGCTGAGTAAATGCAAATAAAGAAGAGAAGGATATATTCAGTGCAACCCCTACTTATAGATGTTGCTAATACTGTTTGTGTTGGGAATTTCAATACAAGAGAAACTATGGTTCATTTACCAGCCATAATTTTTAATTGTGGTTGTAACTATCCCCTTGCAAATGTGTATGTTGCTCATAAATTGGAGCATCTGTGCTAAAGACCCTTGAATTAGTAAGCTGATGTACACACACAAGAGGTTCAAGTTGTAGTTGTTGCGTACCTGAAATACCTAGACATATACAGAGCTAGACGTAATGACAGATAGTGCATTTATTTATCAATTAACCATTATATTACTATTCAACTTATTCCTTGACGCGGAAAAATCTACAGATGTGAACCAAATTTGCTTCACTAGGTGGCTGATATTGTAAAGTTCAGTTTGAAACTGGGGTGGAGAAGGAGGGGGTGGGAAAAAAAAAGGGCATAAAAAAATGTCCAGCAGTAACAACAGTCATAGAATCATTAAGGCTGGAAAAGATCTCTAAAATCATCAAGTTCAACCATTAGCCCAGCACTGCCATGCTCAACACTAAACCATGTCCCTGAGCGGCACGTCCACATGCCTTTTGAATGCTTCTAGGGATGATTTCACCACTTCCCTGGGCAGCCTGTTCCAGTGCTTGACCACTCTTTCAGTGAAGAAATTTATCCTAATATCCAATCCAAACCTCCTGCCCTGGTGCCCCTGTGGCATGGTACAGACACATGGAAAACTGACATGATCACATCAGAGAGAGCAGCACATCCCTCTAGCCAAGTCCATGGGGCTGAACCCCATCCAGAGCACAAGAAAGCTGAAGTCTTTGAAGCAGACATTTTGTGGACATACTGTAGCCACTGAAAGAACCCAGCGTTTAGTATTCCCACCTTTCCTCCTTTCCCTTCACTTCCACAGAATCCACCTCCTGCCTTTTAATCCTTCTCCAGGGTAGCCATGTCCTCCCAGGCCTCCAGCAACTACCATTTCTCCCTGCCTCCTCCCTCCTTCCCCTATGTCTTCCCTGCATGAACACCCACTTGGCAGAACTCCAAGGTCATCCTTCAACAGGCAGGATTTTGGTTTTGTGATTCTTTTTTTAATTTCATAGGGTTCTTGTGTTCTCTCAAAGTTTCTAAGAATGTTATTTTTATCACTAAACAATGTATTTTCCGTATAAATTTGAAGAGGCAATAGCTATATACTGCATTGTATAGTGTAGTCTGTTCTCTGACTATCATATTGCAATAGCTATTAGCATGCTTATATTCATCCTTCTTTACAATTCACAGCACCAGTCACAACTGCAAGTAGTTGTAACATTTACTGTCTGCAAGCACATCTTAATCTAAAATACCCTTGTGATTTATTATGGAGACATTATAAACCCTAATGTCGACAGTAATGCTGTTATTAATGCTAATGGTCGTATTACTCAATTAAGAGAAATATATGCTTTCTCATTTTGTCCTTATGTTCAAGGTTTTACATTTATTTCTCTCTTCTGCTGAAGTTTTGTGCATGTAATGTGTACTCCCATAATCATTAGTGGGAAAAGAGCTAGTCTTGTTAGAGAAGAGATAGTGATGACCTTTCTTAGCATAGCTGAAGGATTAATGAGGGTGTAGGAGGTCAGCCAAAGGGACTCAAAAAATATATCTTGTGAGAGAACGGTGTCCACAGCCTAATCAGGGCAAGCATTTTGGGGTCTGTCACCCAATGCAGAAACATGAGGCTGTTATATAAAATGTAAGTGATATACTGACACCATCTCTCTTTCTTCTTGTTGTTTTTTTTTTTTTTTCTTTTCAGCTCTTACACCTGTGCTTTGTGAGTAGGCTTTTGGGGTGTTAGGCACACTGTGAGAGCATGTACTGATCTGACCAGGCCTCTCAGGGTTCTGTACACTCCTTCACCTAATTTTTGTGTCTGACTTGAGTAGAAATAGGTGCCAAAGTATTGAGAGGGGGAATATGCAGAGTTCTGTGCACCTGCAGAACTTCACAATCCAAACAGACCGGATGAGCTGCGTCTCTCCAATACAGCCACAAGAGCTTCTCTGTTGGGAATTGTAACCTGATTTTGGGAAAGGCAGCACTATTGCTGGTTGTAAACTGTTTCTCTCTTTAACTTTACAGTGGGGATAGTCATTGTGCAATATTGCTCACTACAGGAGCATTGACATTTGCATTTATGAAATTCAACTGGACTATCTCTTCACTTGGAAGACATCTAAATGCCTCTTGTCAACACTTAGGAACATAACTCTGAAGAGTGATCAGGGAGCAACAGCAAGTTTATTGTCCAGTTGCTGATGGGAAAAGTCATGTGTTGGTCTGCCCTGAACATTTCCAGAGATGTCATGAGCAATCCTGAGAAGGGAAAACGTCCCTGCTGTTGCAGTGTGCTCTAGATGCCCCTTGAAGACTATGTGTTCCACAGACAGTACTCCTTGGGGTGGCTCTGGTGACAGGGTTCTCCCAAATCTAGCTCCTAGGGATTGCCTGGTAGCACAACATAAAGTGAAAAAATATGAGGGTTGTTTTGACACATGCTTGCATGGACTGGAGGTCCAGGATCCAGGGAATCGTGGTCTTTATAGTCACTTAGAAATTATGGCAGTCTGGCATGATGGGTAGGAACGGACACTCCAAAACCATTCGTCAAACTAAAGTATCTCCTCACTGCTGAGCACAGCCCATAAATCATCACAGCTTTCACCAGCTATTCATGTCCTGAAGAGGTTCACTGTCTTTTAATCAGAAATTCTGTTATTCTCCACACCAGAGGCCAGACCTTAGCTGGGGACCTTCTAACTATTACAAATATGTTGTCTCCTATGTGCTCATTTCTTAGGGTGAAATCCAAAGTGAGTTATATGAGCTGATCAAGAAACCATGTGCAAACATCTTTTTGAGGTCAAGGGCTAGCTGACTGTGGTCAAAAGCAAACCCAGAGCTGTGCCAACATGTGCAGATGATGTCATTGCACTGCCCATACATAGCCTACATTGCCTTTACCATGCAGAATATCTAAAGATGAGCAGAGTTGTCCTGGCTCTGGGACCACAGCAGGACCCGTAACCCTGCCAGGGTAGCCAGGTTGTCTGCACATCGCAGGAGTGCTTACACAACATTATCTGCCTGAAGTGCAAGCTAAAATGACTCCCGCTTTTGGAGTAAGGGCACCTTCTTCATTTTGCAGCATGTGCAATGAAAGAAAGATCTTGTTGCTTCCATTGAAGGTTCTTGCTGACTCAAGCAGTCCTTTGCACCTACTCAGGTTAAAAGAGTAGTACTGGCTGCCAGATCTAATAGTAAAGGCAAGATGAAATGCTTTACAGAATTACAGGATAAGTCAGTGCAGGTATCTAATTTTCATTGAGAACAAGAGCCTTAGGAGTTTACAACTTCACCTGTGAAAATTCTTTCCTTAAATGTTAGGTGAATGTATATCCCAGGCATTCACATCATGTTTTAACTAGAATGCAAAATTGTTATTTGGACAACAGTTTATAAAATAATTAAATTTGCAAGTATTCCTTTTAGTGCAGTTGTGGATAGAGAAACCCTAACCTACACCCTTGCTGACTCAACTGATCTGCCCACCTATATTGACATGTCTTAAGTTGGTAAAGCGGATCCTGAAGTTTAATTCTGTTAATTTCTGTGGAAAATTCACACGCTACACGAGGACACATTGCAATCTATTTTAGCCTTTATATCACAAAATCGTTATTACTAGTGGATGATTTGCAAGTCAATAAAACCCAACCAACTTGACTTCCCAATCCTCTGCTGCATATGCTGTCAGTTAGGACTAAGATCAAATCAATTTTACTTGCAAACTGGACAGATTTGATTAAGCACACAGGATCCAAGACTTGGGTTTTTTAAGAGATGCATTGCATTTCAAATTTAATATTGCCTCTTTAAACATGCAGGCATCATTGCATTGAAAATATACAAGCAAATATATCTGTACCTGCATATTTCACCTCTGAAATGCAGGTAAATAAGAGGGAAGAAGAGATTTTAAAAAATGTCCAGCATGTATTCAGTGTTACACCCTGGACAGCATGCAACACACAGCTGCATTTTTTTTTCTGTGTCTAAAACATTTTTGTTCAGAAAGGACCATGTCTTTGCTGCAAGCATATTATCTAGAAACCTGGCTTCCAGGTTACTGCTGGGTGAAAGCTTCTGTTTTGTGCTGTGAGCTGGTAGCTTAAGAGGCTGAGCTTGGTGGAAAACAATAGCACTTATTTGTACTCTGGACTCCAGGGGACACTTACCATCAAGGCTTTCATTGCTGGCAGCACAAAAGGAGTTGCTTTAATGAGCTTTAAAATCACATTAGAATGCAATAAAAATGAAAGTTCTTGCAGAGCATATTTAGCAAGATCTGGTCCCTGGATAGACCCATGGTTAAGAAACTCCAAAATGGGTTTCAGGTAAAAAATATTTTATCCTAAAGTTCCTCAGTAATTATTTCCATTTTGCAGCTACTCATCCCTGGCACTATAAGAGTGCTGAGCAAGGAATTAATAGTGAATGATTTATCAGTGGACTTTACTGGTTTTAGGTGCTGGTTGCTAACAATTTTCTCAGAGTTCATTTTGTATTTAAAATCAGTAGATGAGTAATTCCAGAGTGATATTTGGACTCTAATTAGTTGGCAGAGAGCTCATTGTGCCTCCTGGATGTAACTGATGGATGAGAGTTTAAACAGACGTGTATGGCATGTGGTTGGCTTATTCTTTCACTGGATATATTTAATAGGATAATTGTGTTCTAGTATAAAAAAACTGCATTTAGATTATAGCAGTGTCCTCTGAATCTTAGCTACAATGAGAAACATCCATGTCAATGGGGATGTGTCATTTGTGATCAAATTTGACTGTGCTACAAATAAATAGACCCCTGCTTCCCATTTTGCGTTGTCTTCACTTCAAATGGGCTGAGACTTCACTGTCAGGCTTAAAATCAGCTTTCTGAGAAATGCAGCTCTAGTATTATTAAAGGCAAGAGGCCAATGAAAGACAAAGTTCCCCAGAGAGTGTGTCAGGTCCCTGCCTTTCCTGCCTCTTGTTCAGGCGGAAGAAATCAAGAGTGGAGGTTGCTAATGGTGGGAGTTGGCCTTTTATGGGTGTCTTGTGGGCACTGAGGTGAAACTGCAGGAAAAATTTCATTTTAGAAGTTGTACTTTGAGACTCCCAAGTTGACCTGTGTTACTGAAGTGAGTGTATGAGGGTGAATGGTGTGCAGGCAGAAATGCCTTCTGTGAGTACACAGCTTGCGGCTGCTATTTTTGGAACAGTCAAAAACCATTGAGGAAGATGCTCCTTCCAGCTGCTCCCTGAGCTGTTATTTTACATCGTTTTGAGCACTGAGAAATCAGCTGAGGGGAAACTCATGGACACCTCCAGGATGGAAGAAATGAATGTTTTTTTGCTTTTTAAATAATAAAATAGCAAAGCTAAGGCAACATTTCAATTTTACTTACAAGGCCAGGACCTACCTCCTGTCTAAACAACTTTGCTGATGCCAGGTTTTTGACACTGCGTGTGGAGTAGGGGCACTTGTTTTCCCTTGAACTCTGTGTAGCCTTCCTGCCTTCATTTCTCCCACAATCTTCCCCCATGTCACACACAGTTCTTGTCCATACACAGAGCAAATCAGTCAATAATATCTGACTTGTGGGCTTGCCAGTTTATTAAAGATAAGAGTCATTCCAGCACCAAAGCCTAGGACAACATGCAAACATCAAATTTTTTTTTTAGGGTCTTGAATCATGTATGGTTTACCTGAGCTTCCTCCTGTAGAGCAGACTTCAAAGGACCAGCATCAGAAATTCATATAACACACCCCAAGAACTGAATCAGTTGCCTCTTGTCCGGGGTCTGTGGTGATCCATGCTTTCAGGTAGTTGCTGGGAGAGGAAAGCAATGGCAAGTAAGAGTGTCCAAGTGTAAAGGTTGGGGCTGCAGAACCATGCCATGAACTACATCTGCTTTCCCAGCACTCCTGCAGATAGCATCATGTAGCTGTCATTTCTTCTGCTCCTAATTCCCATTAATGCATTGTACCCACCACAGTGCACTTGATGTCATGAATGCTGGTAGCTGGCCTGTGCTTCACTGTACTTCACAGTCAGCTGATTTCAGCACTGCCCAGTAGTGCCAGACCTTACAATTGGCCTTATTGAACCTCATGAAGATCCCATGAGTCCATGTCTTGAGCTTGTCCAGGTCCCTCAGATTGCATCCCCTCCCTCAGGTGTGACAGCCTCACCACTCACCTTGGTGTTGTTGTCTGCAGACTTGCTGAGGGTGCACTCTATCCCACTGTCTATGTCATTGATGAAGACATTGAAGAGCGCTGGATCCAGTATGGACCCCTGAGGGACACCAGTTATTACTGATGTCCATTGGGACTTTGAGCAGTTTACCACTACCATCTGGATGTGACCATCCAACCAGTTCCTCATCGACCAAACAATCCTCCCATCAAATCCATCTGTCCCCAGTTTAGAGAGAGAGGATGTTATGGGGGACTGTGTCAAAGTCCTTGCAGAAGTCCAGGTAGATGATGTCCCTAGCACTTCCATTGTCCACTAATGTTGTCTCTCTGTCAGTCTAAAATATGTAGATGCATGGCAAATGGGGTTCTCAAGAACCTAGCTCAGTGCTACTGAGTATATTAGTTGTGTCTTCCCATCTCTTATTACCTAAATACCTTAAAAACTCATTAACTAATTGAGTTGCCACTATGTGTGTCAGGGATGAATTCCATTCTTTGCCCTGAGATAAGTTTTCCTCCTGTTGTTTATGTGACTGAAAACATTCAGCTCAACATGACATCAGCTCTTGTTCCTCAATGACTGTACTAAGATTTATGAGAATGTTTCCAGCAACGTGTTTCTTCTGCTATTAAAGAAGAGACAGAGACAATGAGCACATCAAAGATGTGCCCTCATCTAGCACAAGGCAACAAACTTTACATAAAAAGCAACACATCACTTTTGTCGTCCATTTGCTGCTGACATGTTCTGTAATGTGGCAGCAGCTGTGACAGAAGCAGTGAAGGTTCCTGACCCGTAACCTCCAGTCAGTGCTGGCAAATGCAGCAGAGATGCTGTAGGACAATGGACATGCAGTCTCTTCAGGCAAAAAATTATGCAGTAGAAAACCTTATTTATAGGGTTTGACTGCATAGACAAGGGATGGCATAGCTGGCATAGCTGGCATACTGCTAGGTCTTCTTCTCACTGGAGTGAAGGAGCTTCTTTTACTTTGGCAATGGTATCTGCTTTGCTAATGTATCTCCTTCATGCTTTTCCTTGTGCTGCCCCACAGCAGCTTGCCTTCATTTTACCCTCTGCACCAGATAGCTGCAAGTGAAATGACTTCATGCGGAAGTTTTTTCAGCTGTACATGAAAAGTAAAACCCCAGTTCCAGATGGGATATGAGATCACTGCAGTAGAGAACTGATTTTTCCTGAAATGTGACTGTAGATAAGGAGAAAGTATTTAAATTTGGTGTTACAGGAGGGAGAAAATAAGGATGGAGTGAGAGTTCAGTGCAAACTCAACTCTGGAAGTGGAGTTCATAATAAGGTGAAGTCAAAGCACGCAACAAGGCAGCCAACCTTATGACTTAAAGACCATCAAGTTAAGGATATGGGAAAGGAGAGGCAGGAAGCAGGTGCCTGAAGACAGGAAATAGAGATCAGAGGGGAAATTCAGAGACAGACTTCAAATCTTGCTGAAATACAGTCAGTGTAATTGCTCAAGTTGGAAGAGTGCTGATTGTCATGACTTGGTGGGGCTAACACATGATCATAATTTGTTTCTCTCTTTAGGAAAGCACAAGACCTCCTCAGGAAAGAGCTGAGGCACTCATAGGTGTGAAGGAAGAATGCCATCTTTTCAATCTAAACTAGTACATCCACTAAACAGGTTTCCTGTTCAGCTCCTGAAATGGCTTCATATTCAAGGAATAATTTGAGGTACTCAACAGGGCAGAACTCTGGAATTCCCCACTGATTGCAGGGGATCAAAGGTATCCAAATGTATTTATTTTGCACTTCTTTTAGTTCTTTTACTTATTATCAGTGTTTAAATCAAAGTCATCTGTTATTTCCACACACATTGAAAAAAGAAATCATATTTAAATGCCTTGCCATCAAGCATCTTTCAATTTACTCTGTTTTAAAAATTATAAAAAAGAAACACATCAAATTTCAATATTAGGCGTGTTATGACAATTCTTCTTTCTTCTGTTCTCCCTGTGACAGCTCTTCAGACAAGCATCAGTCAATAGATGTTTTCCAACTTCCAAGGCAGTGTTTGGCCTATGACATCACAGACCTGCTCATCAATCAAGATATTTTTAAGAGACAAGGTAGCATTTAGACACTGTGACTGCCCTGTTAAGTATAGTTGTTCAATAAATTATGCAAGTAAATAGCATTGTGCTTGGAGCTTCCTAAAAGCCAAAACTATAAATTACTAGTAACCTTTGGCAAAGCTTAATTTATGCATTCCCATTCATGCAACAGTCATGTCTGACAGGATCTGTTTACAAGTGATCTCGGACTAATTTATTCTTTAATTCCACTGATGCATGCAGTAATAATCTCTATGTTAGCTAGTGAATGTAGAAGGTGAATCAGCTCCATATTATTCTCAGTCTTTCCTCCCACCCTTGTGTTAATTATGTACCAGAGGGAGATGAAGGTAGGAATTGGGACTGAACAGAAGCTTTCATCCCCAGCTTCAGGTAGGTATAGACTGATATAATCCTTGAAATGCAAATTTATACAACTTTTTCCTCATGAAGTGTCTGAAAAAAACCTCAAAAACTAGCTTTAGGCAAGGAAAAGAACTAGTCTCCCATGGTACTTACTCTCATGTTGTATCTTCTGTGTAAAATCAATTGTTAGAACATTTTAAACGGGAAAAATAAATGGAAGTTTAAGAGCCCTGCCAAGACAAGCAGTTGGAGAACTTGGTCTATCTCCACATTATCCCCAGGATAAGTGAGATCCAGATTAGAGTGAAAACCTTCCTTGTAGGTCACATAGGATTTTTCCTGTATAACTCTTACAATGTGCACCATTTTATTTAATTTTAATGTTTTGGTTAATAGAAAAAGATACATTCTTTTACCCTAAATCTTATCTGAATTAAACATAGGTGTGTGGTTAAGGTAAGGAATCACCATTCCTAGCAAGAGGTGAACATTGTTAGCAAGAGTGGGATTGCTCTGCATGTGTTGAGCTACCATTCTTTGTGTTTGCTGGATGTTCTTCAACAGCACTCTAAGGGCCAGGCAGTAGGTTGCTGGTTTTTCGTTGTCATTTCTCATCTATAGGTCTTAGCTGGAGAGTAGGGAGAAGAGTTGAATCTCTGGGATCATACTGAACATGCCACACTGTGCCATATATTTAAATGGGGAAAGCCTATAGAAAATTTTTAGAGTTGTAAGATTTTGTCCTCTGCTGGTAATAGAATTGCATTTAATCACCTTCGGTCTAGCTTTTCAAGCCATTCAGGGAGTAATAATTTATAACTCACCCATTTTAAAAGCCCATGAAAAAAGACCCAAAATAGAAATTCTATTTACAATGCCCCTTTTTTAGTGTCAAAGTGTAAGAAGGATTCGATCAGTTCCTTGTTAGAGAGATGAAATCTCATTTTTCTGGTCCAGTGGAAAGACAAGATATTAAACCTTATGTTGTCACTGATGCAGGACTTTTTCCTATGTCTTTTATCTCCAGAGCATTGTAAGACGTGATTTGACTTGGTATTTGAGGCTACTCAGTTTTATGTGGTGACCAGCAAAATTCTGAGGCACTGTTTTCATATCCATGAAAACCACCTGAAGCTACATGCCCATCACTGACTCTTACGCACTGAATTGCATTTCTGAACTGTTTTATGAGTTGTAATTCTTTTGTCTTTACTGTTCTTGGCCCTGGAATAGAACTGAGGAGGATGCAGCAAACCTCCCTTGCATCTCATATTAGCACCATGCCAGGTGTATTTTACAGGTGAGAGACAGCAGATACATATGCCTGGAGAAGTCAAATGGTGGGTTGGTGGAACAGACTGTCCAAAACTTCTTGCATTTGTATAGAGAAATGTTTTGACTGATATTTCCTGGTGAAGGACAGCTTAGGCTGATCCCCATGCTAATGAGTTACTCAAAGCTTAGATACAAACAATTTTGGTACCATTCCTTCTCCACATTCGCTTTTCAAAAATACTTTTAAAAGGTGAGCCTCATCGGACCAAATGGAGTCACCTATGCATATGATCTCATCATCTCATCTACTTTAGTAATCAATGGGAGAGTAATGGGCACTTCAGCTCATTCCAAAACACATATTGAAAAAAGTGTCACCACTTACAATGTTTCTCCCTGTAAAGTAGAAAGAGAGCCAGTGGGAAGTGTTTCAGAGACAGATATTTATTCTATGGATATTTGAGGCTAGATTAAGACTCTAGGACCTGTCCTGGCAATACTCAATCCTTTGAAAGTGAGATTTGCTGCTAGGTTTCTTTTCATGTTTTTATTATGTGCTCTGAAATTGTGGTTATGAACTTATCATAAAGGGAGGCAAAAGAATTTAAAACACTTGGAGTGCAGAAGTTGCATAATACTACTATAACAATAACTGTAATGGCTTAAAATTAATCTCTCCACCATGTAGTTCTTATATCTACTGTATTCTTAATATCTACTATGTTCATTGTAGTGCTTGCAACAGAGGGTAAATAGTGTCTATATAGACACATTTTCTTCAGCTTCTCTGTGATTCAGTAGTATTCGCAAAACAACATGAGACATTACAGATGACATTCTCCTCAAAATTTGCTTGATGCTGGTATACACTAAGAAGTAACAAGAATGGAATTGAAAGAATTATGCCAATACAAACTGACATGTTCAAGATAAGAATTTGTTTCTGTCTATTTCTTCTGAGCTGATAGACCGCTAATTAGGCAAGTTCTTTTGCATTAATACTGGTGGGAATAGTATTAAGGATTGGTTAAATTAATCAGTAGCTTTCTTACTAGCACCCTCATTCTTGGATCTACTGAATATAAAGTTAATCAATATACTTTCCTGCACTTACTGTAACAACTCTTTTATACTAAAAAAGTATTCTCACTCAGAAATGTCATCAGATAATAAGGTCCATGAATGAGCTATGTATTTGAAAACCTAAGGAACAGCTTGACAACACAAGAGAGGAGACACAGGACTTTGAATAAAATCCAAGTTTTCCTTCCGAGATAATGTTTTGTGTATTATCTGGAGAAGTGAGTGCTTGGAGATCTTTTGCAGACATACATACTGAAAAACGAAAGAATGATTCAGACATCAGAGGATGTGCAATACAACAGCAAATACTGATACACTAATTGCTCTACTGCTCCTGAGTTAATTGAAAAAAAAAAAACTTGTCACTATTTATTTCCCCAAGACTAAGATCTAGCTTACAGGCAAGCTGTATTAGTGGCAGTTTTAAAAATTAATTGACCATATCACAATATTGGGAAAAAGCTGCATTCAAAAGAGCTGTATGAAATCTCTTATTGTATTTCTCTGCAAAACCAACAAGGACAAGTCACGAAAGGCCTCTTAAGTTCTTTTCACATGTCAGTTGCATCCAGAATAGAAATTCATAGGAACACACCACCATTTAATGCTGTGACATGTTGTTCATACAAATTCTTACAATGCAAACAGCTATGGCATTTTATGATAATAAAAGTACTAATCAGACCAGGAACCAAAATGTTGGATGATCTGAACATCCATAGAAAACCAGTTCCTCCCCTTTGTAAGCTTTAGAAGCCAGGCCTGACCTGGTCATGCCTGCCTTTGTAGAGGAAGAACTTCTGACTGGCTGGGGTAGATAATTGCTTCTTCCATCACCTCCTTTCTTAAGCATCTGCTTCATTCATGGCTTGGCAGACCTCCTAAGCCCTGTGATCCAAAGGCTAAGTTAGCGAAGCCCAGCACTTCTGTGCCTGCTGAACCTTCTGCAATTCAGTGCAGCATCAGACTGCAAGGGCTTTACGGGCAGCATTACGTAAACCAGTAAATTACATATTCTGGCAATGGCATGAATCTAAGTGCTAACCTAACATTGCCCCTGGTCTCTAGTGCCCAAGCATTGTACTTTTTCACTGATGAGTGTGGATTCTCCTGGAACTCAGAGAGCAATGAAATTGGGAAAACATGCAGGATCATAACAAAGGACCACCACAGGAGAGCAGTTAAAGCCATCTATGAAGCTGCTTCTTCTTGGTCATGCTGCTCTCTCAAATGTGCAGTGAACAGAAGACACCATGTTAATTCTGGGTTTACACCAGCAAATATACCAACTTCTGGGAGATTTTCAAAGACACTTAATGATATGAGTCCCTCAACAAGTAAAAGTGTTTGAATTTGTCTATATTTTATGCCTTGGAAAGGTTTTTGTGCTGATTTTTCATGATTGATATAGACTTCTATCCAGCAAACTCCTCAAAGAGTTCCGGCTCCTTCTGAGGTGAAAACAATATTAGCAGTATGTGAGTTACAACTGGATTCTTGATAGTTCAAGAAGTATCAATTGTTATATTAAAAAGAAATTAGTCATTTGGGTGGTTTCAGCTCTGTTAATGTTTCTCTAATCTAAGACATAATTGCAATCCCCTAAGCAACTCAATACTATAGAAAGCAAAACCAAATGCCTTCAGATCCATCTTGTATATCGCACTAGTCCAGTTCAAAATCAATTATTCTCATTAACAGAAATAAAATTATTAATTTGATGGCTTTTCATGTCCTTGTGAAATATCCCTTCTGTTATATCCTAGTCTTTGTCTACAGGAAAGGAAAGAAGAAAAGACTGCTTTCCTAATTAATGTCACCTGGTCAGAATGTAGTCAACAGCAAAGTCAAATTAATGACAAGGGAGGCAATACTGGATTAAGGCCCTTTGAGCAACCTGTTGATTCAGCAGAAATTCAGGTCATGTCACCCTCTCATTCCCACCAGCCTGTTTTATAATTTTTAAGTAGTCATTGTCATTCTTTTGCTTATCAGGTAACACATTTGAAGAAAAAATAGAATTCTGTTTGATATCCAGTGAATGGAGGGAAAATGTCTCTGCATTAAAGCAGTACTCGTCCTGTTTTGGAGTCTCCAGGTGCTTTTTTGCTGTCCTTGCTCTGCTTCAGCTTTTCTGTCTTTACTATGGGTGTAGTATTTAGTCACCTTTCAAGAGTGTTGTGCTCTACATCAAGGTGGACCCTAAGATGTACTGGTGCCTGGGACTATCCCACCCTAGGGACAGGAATTCTCTTTGCGTTAAACTTCATGAGGTTTCTGTTGCCTCATTTTCGCAGTCTGTCAAGACCCTGCAATGAATGACAGTGCAACTGCTGGTGTTATCAGCAACTCCTCCCACTTTATCATCTGCAAACTTACTCAGGTACAGCCTGTCCCATCATGGATGAAGATGTTAAACAGCATTGTCTGTGTGTCAATCCCTGGGATACACCACTTGTGACTGATCTCCAGCTGTACATTGTGCTGTTTGTCAGAACCCTCTGAGTGCAGTTCAGGCAGTTTTCAGTCCACCTCACCAGTTTATCTAGCCTGGACTTCATTGGTTTGCCTATGAAGATGTTATGAGAGGCAGTGTTGAAAGTCTAATTATAGTCAAGATTAAACAGTGTCAATTCCTTCACCCCGTTTACCAAGCCAGTTTTTTCATCATATATGGCTGTCGGATTTGTCAAGAGATTTGTCAGCCATGATTTCTACTCCCTAAATCCAGACTGACTACTCCTAATTGCATTCTTTTCATTCATATGTATGTTTGGAAGTGGTTTCTAGGAATATGATGTACTTTTTACCATCACATCACAGTATGTGCATGATGAATGTGAAGTTTTCCTCTATAAATATTTGTATATGCATATAAATGTGTATACACACATACGGATGAATCAGCACACACAAGTCTGCAATGCCATAGGTGGTAAAAAAATTACATAGTCGTGGAAAGAGTTTGAAAGTAAGAATTTGTAAGAGAAAATTGCTGATGCATATGCAGGGCTATAAGGTGTTATATATAGCTAGCGTCCTCTTAAAATTTACATGTCTATATTTGTTCTGTCTTGTGTTAGACAAACTCAAGGAGGAGGTTGAGAGTCATCTTCAAACAACAATTTCCAGTTCTCTGGAGAGGCCTGTGGCTGAAAATTACCCTGCTCACAAATCTTGACACTGAAGTATTTGTACTTAAAGAATAATAGCTGCAAGGTCTGTCTTTCTTCCTGTCCTCAGCACACGAAAGGACTCCTTCAGCAGTGTATTCTTTCCCCTTGTCTGATCAATGAGATCCCCTATCTATTATCTGCGGCCTTTACCCATTAATCTCCTATGTAGTAAATCAGTTTGATTTTGACATTCTTTGTCTTTTGAACAAATCCTCCAGGGTGGAATCAGAGCTTTGCTTTCTAATTCTGGAAATGAGTCAAATAGAAAGCTTCCTCTAAGTCATATGGCAATTTTGGGACTGTTTGCATAGAACTTCTTTATTCATTTGGACATAGGGGATTTTTTTCATGTCTGTGGCGTACTGTATAGCTCCACTTGATACACAGTGCTGTCTGTTGCCCTCATACCTCCTATGCTGGGCTGAACCTTCAAGGAATTGAAGTTTGATGATCTCTCTCCCAAGACTGGAATTTGACAAACTCTTTGGGCTCAGCAGCCTGTCTCTTGGAGGATAATTTAATTTCATTAGGGTCCATCTGTTTGATGGGATTGTAGTGTTACGTATAGGTGTAACATACATAGTACAATGTGCACTAGTATTCCTGCAAAGCACAGAAAGACCCTTTGATCTTTCAGGTTCTATCGTTACTACAGATTTGTGAGCTGCCTTGGAAGCTGGAAGAGCTCCTTCCCTTAGCCTTACCTCTGCATCATGCTGGCAATTATTGGTGCGGCCACAAAACTTCAGTGGTGGATATTCAGCTCACTGACCAGGTTTCTTATACAACCTATACTTGGTGTATCGACACAAATGAAGAGGTGTCTTGGAGACATGACTGAGCAGTCAAGGTCAGACTGTGCTTAGACCTGCAATGGCACTGAGGATAAAAATGACCTGGGATTGTCTCACAAGGAAAACCAACTGTTTCATTCTGCATAGCATGCAGCGTTTTTAAATCTCACCAGGATGTAGCTTGAATGTATGCAACTCCCAAAATAGGAAAAAGAGTCTCAAACCAACCTACTTAGTGCAAGGCTGCACTTTAGAAAAATCAATTGGCTCCAGAAATTCACTGAGTCAGAAGAAACAGTGACCTTGTGAGCAAGGAGCAAAAGTCAAACACATCAAATCATGGACTCTTTATATACTAGCAGACAAGTTATAGCCTCAACTTCCATCTGTGAAAAGGGACCATCACGTGTCCCGGTTTTTGTGATCTGAATTGTGTACTGGGATACCTCTGCAGATCCTGGCATGATTAACACTTAAGGGAACTCACCAGGCAAGTGGTAGATGGCTAAAAAAAATCCACAAATAGATGGAGTTACTCCTCATTGAAATGTGCATTTAGGTAAATGGCTTTCTGGGTTCAAGTGAGTGGCATGACTCTCCTATTCTGGTGCTATCCCAGCTGTGGTCACCGGAGAGCAGCAGCACTCCCTCCGTGTGGCAATGAAGTAGCAATAGCCCTGCCTCCGGGTGTCTGCCACAAATGAGGTCCACCAGTTTCCTACACGGGATGTGATCGATAAACCCAGCACGGTTTTGGATAACACTTGTAACCAGTGTCACCTGTCCAGGTGTGAAGCTGCCCTATCCCAAGTGCCATCTGTATGGCTGGATCCCATATGCTGTAGTGATGTAGTGAACCGGAACGTGTGAAGCCACATGCCTTTGTTAGTGTTGGTCTCCTGTGATCTCCTCATTGACTGCTCCAGCCTTGCCCAAGGCAAGATGGCCTCGGCAAGGTTTCTTGGAACACTCCCTGGGGGAGTTCTCGTCTCCTGACTGTTTCCAGTATTTCTCAGTTCTGTGTGCCTGTGTGTAACTGGAGAAACAATGGTGTCCCTACAAATTAATTCTCTCCTGTATTTATTCTTCTAGAATAACATATTTATAGTTACCTGAGCTGCTGCTGCCATTGCAGGCTAGCGTGAAGTCACTCACTCACTCACTGCCACCTTTCATCATGCTCTTTTATCAGTGAATTGCTTCAAATGCACTTACCTTGCAAATTGCATAGCAAGAATTCACTCTTCCTTAAGGGTCATTTTAAAAATAGTTTCCAAGGAGGCTTTTTCTCATCCAAATTGCTTCTATTCTTTTTCAAATAAAGGACTATTGCTATAGTGGATAAGCACGCATAAAAATCCTGAATTTAGACATGCTTGTATTTCAGGCTGTTTCAAGTCTGGATCCAAACTAGTTGGCTAGAGCTTCTTTTCCACTTTCCTTCACTCCCTTTAAGATTCATATATATTCCTGAAGCTTATTTATTGGCAGTGAGCAGAAGAAAAATGTACTCTCATGCAAGGGTGGGAAACTTTTAGTGAATAATTCATATTTGGAATAATCCAATTATAAGAGTTCTTTCAAAAAATAGTGGATTCCAAGCTACCTTTTTGCACAGCCAGTGACTAACTTTGAAGAAATAGAGAAATTTATGTATATCATAATTCTGTTGCACTCTACAACTGATGCTGAATGACAGATGTCATTTATTTAACCACAAAACAGATTAATCCTCTTCATACCCTTTGCTCACTCTATCTCAGAAAGACCAAGTTTGGTGTTTCTGACCAAGGTGCTTGACATCCAAACATTCATGTGCCCTCTATTCCTGAAATCCCTGTGGCACAAGGTTGGTAGGATCGGGTTTTTCTACCTGTAGCAGCAACAGGGTTCTTTGAAGCAGCGTACTTCAGAGAGGAACTGTTCTTTGTGTGCCTTTCAGGCCTGGAATACGAAATTCAGTGATTAAAAGAAATAAGGGGTTTCTGTGTTTTGTCATTTGATCACAGCTATGCTTGCTTCCTGCCAACTTGTCAAAGCTTAGTGACAGCAGAAGGATTCTGCCAGTATTGCTGCCAGTTTCTCTAATAGCAGCTCTAGATAAATCCTTCCTTCTGTTTTCTCCCAAATGGACCTGAAGCAGAATACTGGATCTGAACATCTCTAAAGGCAATAAGAGAGGAGTGTTAGTGCAAATCAGAATTGGCTTCTGCTTGATTTTGGGTTGGAACTAGTGTTCAAAGGGAGTGAGCTGTCAGGGGACTTTGGGATGTCCGAAACTCTGAGCCAAGTCTGGATCTGCACAGTATGCCTGGACTGTCACAAGGCATTGGGTGACTGACTTGCCAAGACTTTACTCATCTGATTAGCTGCAGAAAATATGTATTCTCAGTTCATTGTGAACATGAAATAAAATTTATTAGCACAAACCTGCTTTTATGTGATAAAACACTTTCAGATATTACAGAAACAAGCACTTTTAACTTCATATTTTGTTAAGTGACTAAGAGCCATCCGTCAGCCTATGGATGATTCACAAGTATCAGCTCATAAGGCATCAGTGTCTTGATTGCTTCTGCTTTGATAGGTGTTGCTGCTTTGCTCTTTGATATACCAATAGGCTGTATTTGTAATGGCAATTGCTTTTAGCTTTATTATTATTATTATTATTGCTACTGTTGATTGCAGTTTGGTGGCTCTCTGAAGAGGCCCCATCCAGGAAGTTAGAAAGGTATTACCTGGGAGCCAAAACCTAAGGAAGGGTACTGCTCACATCACGGAAGTACGGTGTCACAGATCACAGCTCAGAAGTGCAGCCTCGACAAGGCCAATGAAGGTTATTCTGTCCATAGGAATGTCCATAAGGTGGGCAGTGCTGCCACTGCTAGGGAAGTAACTCTGATTTGCAGGAGCTGAGGTGCGAGATCATTGGTCCTGGTCTCCTGAAGTAGGAGGAATGTGGACAGCTTCACTCCTGTTGAGATTCCAGATAGCAGAGCAGAGTTGTGCACAGAAAAACGTCTACTGAAAGCCATATGTCAAAAGGCACCACAGCTGACTATCCAGCATTGTCTTCTAGAGCCAAACTTGATGACATATTTTGATGTTACTAGCCCTGCACATTGTAATTGCCTTCATCTGGAAGAAAAAATCTTAAGTTTATGAATGAAATCCAGTATTAGAAAACATGAGAATAATTGCTCAAAACCCTGATTTCCACCCAATTTTTTCATCTTGAGAGACATTTGTACCCTAATTGGGTAAGATTTTTTCTTCTATTTTTATTTTATAATTTATTTTAACTTTTAATTGCATTTAAATTACTTCTATTTTATCTTCTAACCTATTTTTAGTTTTATAATTTAATGTGAGTATTGTGGCTGATAGCGTATGAAAATGATGAGCTGTTTCTCCTGGGATTTTTAGCTTTAACCTATTTTGCTTGGTGCCATTAGCAGCCTGTTCCTCAGGTGTGCTCCACAAATGTCATCAGACATTCCCTTGTTCCAGTTTATGACACACTGGAGATAAATTTACCTGCTGAAGTCTGAGTCATCATTTCAACTACACTGTGTCGTGTACACGCTGTCTTCTCCCTAACTCAACCATACCAGTCTTCTCAGCTCTTCCTACCTGCCATTAAATATTTTCATTGGTTGTCTCCAATTGCTCTACTTTCTGCTTCATTCTCTGCAATAGCAGAACTGGACAAGAACATAGTGTTTCAGGTAGGATGTGCATCAGATTATATAAAGGAACTTACATATTTTCTCTTTATTTTTTTTTTCGACCTCAAGGCACTGGGCGAAGCAACTACAGTAATAATGTACTTTCAAGTGAAACTGGGAACATGTCTAAGTAGTGACCCAGCAGTACTCATTTGCTTGTGAAGCCCCCAACCTTGGTTAGCACTGCACTTTGCCTGTCCTCAGCACTCCCTGTCTGTCCATTGAGCAGGATGTGAAAGACTTGGGGATGCTCGTGGGTGGGAAGCTCAACTTGACCCAGCAATGTGCCCTCACAGCCCAGCAAGCTACCTATGTCCTGGGCTGCATCAAAATCACTGTCAAGGGAGGTGATTCTGTCATTTTACTCTGCTCTGATAAGATCCCGTCTGGAGCACTGCATCCAGGTCTAGGCCCCTCAGCACAAGAAACACGTGGACCTGTTGGAATGAATCCAGAGGAGGGCCATAATGATCATCAGGAGGCTGGAGCATCTCTACTACGAAAGCAGGCTGACGGAGTTGCAGCTGTTCAGCCTGGATGTGAAGTGAGATAATGCACAGGTGCCCTCAAAATGCCAGACAGTGGAAGGATTGTAGGAAAATTTATTTCCAAAGTTGAGAATACTGGAGTTAAAGAACATTAACCATAATGGTGTTTCAAACATTGGGCCTGGGGAAAGACACACCCCCTGTTCTTCTCAAAGCTTTTATCATGCGTCGCCCTCTCTCCCCCCCC
>VWZF01004388.1:35667-52967 GCA_013396755.1 Sclerurus mexicanus
CCCCCTTCAAATCTGTCTGCAAGGAACTTATCTTTTCCTCATTCCAGGGAGAGTTTCTCTGGAATGCAGGAGGAGCAAATATCTAAAACTCTCTCTGTGAAAGATGCCTCTTCCAGGCTTATATCCTAAAGGATATAAGCACTGATCTCCTCAAAATAAATCTTCCAGAAGGGTCCTCTACTCTTACACTGGGGAAGAAAAGTCTTCAGGATGACGTTATAGCACCTTCAGCTTCAGGATGATGTTATAGCACCTTCAGTACCTAAATGGGCCACAGGAGAGCTGGAGAGGGACTGTTCACAAGGGCATATAGTGATAGGACAAGGGGTAATGGCTTTAGATTGAAAGAGTTTAAAGACATTAGATTGGATACTAGAAAGGAATTCTTCACTGTGAAGGTGGTGAGCCAGAGGAACAGGTTGCCCAGAGAAGCTGTGAATGCCCATCCCTAGAAGTGCTGAATGCCATGTTCAATGGGGCTCTGGGCAGCCTGGTCTAGTGGAATGTTTTCCAGCCCCTGGAAACTTTAAGGTCCCTTCTAACCCAAACCATGTTGTGATTGTATGATTCTTTGCTTTGCATCGTGCTGGTTCTTGTCCTCAAGCCTTTCCCCCACATCTGGTGGGAGTCCTTGTGCTCTTCCCTTTCTGCTGTATGAGCAGTTTGCTGACAGCCACCACCCTCTGCTGGGTGGAAGAGCCTCATGTCATCTCACCACAGTGTCACACTTACAAACCATATGATCTTTTCTCACAGAAGACTGAAGATGACCCATAATCACCTGACAGCACCTCCCAGGTTCTCACCTCATGGCTGCTGCCATGACAATTCATCTCAAGTTTCATGCAATTATTCCATTAGATCCTCCATTTTTCTTGTAATGAAACTATAAGATCAGGTTGCATTATCCTTTTACACAGGAGAAGAAGGTTCAGACTGTTTCAAAAGCAAACAATTTATAGCAGTGGGCAGCTGCTCACAGCATCTAATTTACAATTTGTTAACACTGGTAGAGTTTTACTGGGAGGTTATTTCATCTTCCGCAGCTACTGCCTCTCTGACAATAATTATTTAAAAAAACCCCTTGGTTAGAACAGTACAATTTCCTTGCCAGAACAGAGAGGCTTTATATTTGAGGTTAATAAAATGTAACATTTCATTCCAGAGATCACAACTTGTGTCTTATGTTGTAACACTCTTTGCTTAGAAATGTTTTCCTCTGGGGTGGAAAATGGCTAGGTGAAAGCATTAACATAGAAACACTACTTTAGAGCTGTCCATGTCTATACTTGCTTTCATGCAGAGCCAAAAAGGGGACTCCTAGGCTTAGCAAACTGCAAAGCTTGAAGAATTACAATAAGCTAATACAAGTGGACAAAAAATGCCAGAAAAATCTATCTATTTTCAAAAAGTGGCAAAAGAAAGTTTTTTTAACTCTTAAAAAAGTTACTTTTAGTACAGAGAGATTCTGATTTCAGTATAGAGGAAGATGTTTTGTGGCATGTCCTCTGCTGTGAGCTTTAAAACATTAACTGAAGGAGTCAGTTTGCTGTCTGAGTCCTTACCCAAAAGACAAGGTGTTCCTTGACTGCACTTAGATGAACACAGAAAATGTGGTCACATACAGATCTTCTGCCCTATTTGGAGAGTGAGACTGAGAGCAGTAAAATGAGGCCTTTCTTCCAGTTAAGAAGGAAAATAAGGGTGAATGTGGGCAATGGAGGCAAGGGCAAGCAGGTAAGACTTGAAGACTGGAGATGGATATGGAAGAGGCAGCTACCCCTTTTTGAGACTGTTTATTGCTTCTAAAATATGTAAGGCAGCTTCATTTAGAAAACAGAAATATAATGGAAGGAACCAAGATATAGGAAGAAAATAAGAATGTCTAAAAATGTAGCATTTGGTGAAGACATTTCATGAGACAGCAGCCAAGAAGTCAGCAGTAGCAACAGGAAATCCATTTTGAAGTGCTGAAATTCAGTACATTATCATTTCATAGTTTCATCAACTCACAGTTTAGCAGCTAATGTTCTCCCTGGTAACCACATACAAGAACAACGTCATACTTTGAGAAAAAAACCCTGAATGAACACTTTGCTGTTCCTTTTTATGTGAGGGATCATAACATTTCTCCTACACACATGGTAAATAGGACAGTTCTTTATGATCCTGCTCAACAAAATCACCTCTTTTTGGTAAGAACCCATTACCTGCCCAGAGGGCTTTGAAGGTAAGACTCATACACACAGTGGGACCTTCTGTGGTGCTCAGGTACAAGGTGAAAGGAGGGGAACCCAGTGAAGAAAGTGAGACAGCCTGCAGGAAGACTACTTTTGTTTTAGTTTGATAACACTTTTTCTATCTCATTCTCTAAGGTGTTCCATAAATAGAGTAATATCATTCCAGTTGTATAAATGGGGAAACTGAGGCACTCAAAGAAGGCTGGAATCAGCTGTGGGTTCAAGGCCTTACATGCATCTGCCTACATGGGAGTGGGGCCCTAACCTGTTATCAACAATGCAGATGTGGGATGTGGTTCATCCACTTAAATGTGAGCACCCACTGCCACTGGAGTTCCTTGGAGTCTTCTTTCTGGCCTTGCTCTGCCACTGCAGAAGAACATGTGCCTCTGGTCTTTCACCATTTATACCAGCCCCATAAGGATGCTCCATGTAATTCAGCACATGTGAAACTGAGAATCACTGCTTATGTACTGGCAACAGAATCAAGCCATGATTGTCCAACTGTGGAGTTGGTTCTACCCTGGAGGGACTATTGCAAGGACACAGAGCAGAACCGGATGGAAAAGGCAGGCTTCAGCCTGCTGCCAAACTCATGTCAGGAAGATGAAAGTCAGATGATGGGAAGAGGGCTAGGAACTGCCTCCATGAGAGGTGAAATATGAGATTTCAGCAGGTGGATTTTTAATGGCCAGTGTGATGAATGTGCTCAGTCTCCAACACAGACTGACCCATGCTGTCCGAGATCTGCTCTCAGTGGCTCTGTCTCTCAGACCAAGTGTTGTTTTGTGATGAAAAAGGCTGGACTTGGAGGGCAAGTAATAAATCCCATTTGTGTTCCCCTGCGATCTTTTACGAGTCAGGCTCATTGTATCCCAGTGTTTACACTTCATATGGAGTCAGATTAAAAGTAGAATGTAATTTCCTTTTTCTGCTTTTACTGACAGATTATTTCTGCAAATCCCGGCTCTGCAAACCTCACTGGTTTAGGCAGCTGGTTTTCTGCATGCTCCTTGAAAGCCATGTAGCTCAAAGTGTTTCTCTTCCACAACATTGGTGTAATGCCCTTAGTACCTCATAGAAGGTTCCTAATATTGGGAAGGAAGGAAGAAGTGGCCATGGACTCTGTGGAGTCACTGATGGAGGAGAGCTTTTTGCTGTTGTCGTATCATCCCCGCAGCTCCTCTCTCTGTCTTATAATGAAGCGTCATGTATGAGTGAAGGCACCTCAGCATTTCTCACCTAAACTTCAAATATTTGAATATTTGAATATTTGAATATATGAATATTCAAAAATATTTGAATTGGACACTGTGTTTACACTTTGGATCACAATGTAACCCAGTACAATCATACCGCTAGAGGCCCGAGGTAGGATCTTGGCCAATTTCCTATTTGAAGATTTCAATACTACTTTCTTTTCTCATAAAGCTGCAGAAGCTGGCTAAGGGCATCCATGCAGGTAACCCTCTTTGTCATTCCTGTTATCTCCAGATACTGTCAGAAGGCTAGAATAATGCTGAATGTGTTGAAAAGTACAATATGACCTGTCAGACAGACCCAATCACATGACTGTCACACTGAGCACAAAAGTGTATGTGAGTGATGGACAGGACAACCTTGTTTCTGCACAGGGGTTTTGGTGCCTATGGGCTTTAAAGTGATGGGAACCCTGTGGTGCTCAGGTGTGATAATCCTCAGGTCAGTGCAGATCTCCAGCAGACATGTTAGTGCCCTGGAAAGAACTGGTTGTGACATGAGCTGGTGTGATCTTTTATGGCTCAGAGCATTGGAAGGTCACAGATACTGTAATACAGAGTTCAGAACTCCAACTTTTTTCACATATAGGCTGATGTGGCATTAAGACCCAAGGCAGGAACTATCTCTTGCCTATACTTAGCTCATACCAATCTCTGAGTGACCATTTTTCTTTCTTCTTTTTTTTTCCCATTCTATTTTGCCAGCAGCTCATTTTAATGTGTCTTGTTAAATATTTCCTAATCAGACTGACCAGGTTTTTCTTTCTTATGCTCTTGCATTTTGGCAATTAGGTAAGGGTATAGTTTTTGCTTTGCCATTGGTCCATGTGCCCATATCTTCACTGTCCTCAGTTGTGTCCAAGAATTGAGCCCTGTAAGGGCATTTGGGATAATCTCCCCAAACTGGTAAGTAAGAGCCCAGATTGTGGGTTGGGTGGCATGGAGAGCAGAAGCCACCTCAGAATCATAGCTCAGGGAAGGAGAAAGACTGCTGCTACAGGCAAGGCTGGATACCTTAATTGTGCATTCCACAGATTGTGCCATGGGAAAAGTCATCTTTGTTCCCTGCAGTGTAAAGCTGGTAGGGTGGCACATTCACCCCTGTCCAGTCCCATGTAGGAATTACTGTTTGAAAGATAGTTGTATTGATAAACATCATTACTGGAACTTGTGGCTGGATAAACACCATTGTTGGAGCTTGTGGCCAATGTAGGGTGTCCCTGAGCACAGGGTCTTTGCAGCACATGCTCACGAAACCCTCAGCCTTGTGACACTCAGACTCACTTGCCTTCCACTACTGTTTCTTAGCAGAACCTTGGGTTAATACCAAGAGAAATGCCTAGCAAATTCAGGTCTTGTTCTCTTCCTCCTCTGTCCTGGAATGGACAGGGTAATAGGGCCACATTCAGTTGGGTCAGGAGGAGCCTGGGTGCCAGGGAACTGGCCTATGGCTGAGCACAAGAGATATAGATGAGCTATTGATTTGCCCCTGCAGGCTCTCAGTGCCAGGAGACCCTCCCTGATGGAGTCTCCGTTGGTGGCCCAGCTGGAGTGCATGCAGGAAATGGGCACAGTAGAACTCAAGAGCCAAGTGGTGAAAATAGCCAGTGAACTTGAGCCTGAAGTTATTGCCATGGGAGTGGCACAACTTCAGATAAAGACTCCATGTCTCTTCAGATACTGAATGAACCATGTGAAGCACTCCTGAGTGATGGATTATAGAAATAACCTTTCTTCATGCTGTTTGGGGTTTTGCTTTTTAGTCTTTGTGAAAAAAAAAAATTCCTCTGTTAGCTTGCAGAAATGAATGTCTGTGTGTATGCAAATGGATATGATCCACTGTGAGAACTTAGAAAGAACGAGTACAAGAGAGTTTTGCCTTCTATTTTAGGTGGACAGAGTGGTTGAATAGTTCCAAGGCTGGTCATCATTGGAGTGGGACTACCAAGGAAAGCACTGGATTAGCTGGGTGAGAATCTGGCTTAGAGTAGTAAATCCTGCACAGGATCAGGATGAAGTAAGGCATTTTCTTTAAAATGTGGCTTAAAACTGTTGTCCCACCTGCCAGCAGTTATTGACTGATCTTTGGTCTATTTAATGAACTGATGGATGTTGGAAGCTCACTGCTGTGCCCTTGTTCCCATCAACATCCTTGAATTTCCTCTTTCTGGTAGAAAAATCACTCTCCTCTTCTGCATGCTTGGGAGAGGGTTGGCTCCACCTCCAGTAAAAGAGTGGGCAGTGGGGGCGGTAGAAGCAAAAGCTTCTTTTTGTGGAGTGCCACTCTAAGTGGTGTATTTCAGACAGATAAGGTCTGTTGCTCTGCAAATGCAAACTTAAATGTACAACCCCCACCTTGCAAAATGATATTTGTATTTTTTTTTCTTTAAAATTACCATAGTCTCCATCTGGTAGCATCCTGCATGACTGAGCTGTATTTGTGAGGATATTGCTATCAGGATGCGGAGTACAGCCTCTTCTTGCACCTCTCATTATGGGTTTTGTTTTCTGTTTGTGCAGTAGAAATAAGTGAATTCATGCCATCTGCCCCCACTTTCAAACAAAACACATCTGCGTTAGACAACAACAGAGGGATGCACGAGGCTTGTGAGGTTTCCAGCACAGACAGAGCAGTGTCAACGTGCTGCATCCCTGCACATCCTGAGGAGAGCAGCCAGGGTGCTCTGCACTTCCAAAGATGTGCCAAATGATGAATGTGGGAGCCAAACTGTGGGCATGAAGTTTGGAAAAACCTTGCAGGAATTTTGGCACTCATCTCCTAGCCTCACATGGATATAAACAGTTTTTGTCAGGAAATCTGCCTACAGATTCCCCTCTTCATTTTCTCTTCTGACTGCCCCTCCAGATGAGAGCTTTATTGCTTCACAGTATTACAGGTTGTTTTTATGCCAGCAAGAGGTCTCTGTAACATACAGTGCATGTATAAATAAAATATATGGCTTTGGAAGCTTGTAACATTAGGTGGGTCATACCTCTTTCTTGTATAACACTTTTCTTCCTAAGAAATCAAGTCTGATTTTCTTCAAGAAGGTCTCCAGTCCTAGCAAAAGAAAGACCAGATTGCTGAACTTCTGCATCACCAAGTCTCTTTTCAAGGCTTCCCGAAAGAACAGCACTACAGTTGTTTTCTGAGTTTTGCATAAGAAAGGAGAGCTAATGCCCCTGTGTGCATTTTAAAATCTGGCACTGGAGCATTTGCTCTCATCTTCAACTCCATATCTGTCTTTCTTGCTCCCTGATGCACTCAGGATATTTCTTCTGCTGTGATGATTTTCACATGACCTCTTTGGCAGCCACAGGAGAAGCTCTTGCAGTTCAGACTGTGTTAGCACTTAGGCCCCTTGAAACATCAGCCTCTATATCTAACTTAATGAAGCACATTGGACAGAACAGGGGGAAGCTGTTTACCAAAAATAGGTTTTATGCAAGTAGTTCTAAGTTACATTTTAGCTGTCAGTACCCTAGAGTACTTCCCTGCTTCAAGTTCCTGGTGTGGTCTCCAGACTGAAAGTCAGGCTGAGACCCAGGGATGCCATATCCCTTTCCTTTGGAAGAGCATCCCAGTAGAATGGGAAAGCAGGAGATGATCTGGCTGGATCTCAGTCTTAGGGCGGATGAGATATGTGGGTGTTGTGGCCCCGTGGTTTTGTCTAGATTTTGTGTCATCTTTAGGGCTAAGCCAGATGCATTATATGAACAGGGAGAGAGCTATAGGATGAAAGGAGCAGAGCAGTTCACGGGTTTGTGGCTGGTGAGCTTTATGCAGGATCCAGCTCATGTACAGTCAGAGCTTAGGGCTGCTCTCCAGCTCACCTTCTTGTGGGCAAGTTGGAAAGAAAACTGTTCTCTGCTTTCCAGGTGCATTATGAGATGCCCAAAGACTGCAGAAATAGTGCTGTGTAAGATAGGTCAATGTGTTTTTAGGTAGTTTAGTGCAGAAGGAAAGAAAGATAAGCATTATCTTTATTTTGTGCATCTTAGAGTCCTTTAGAGGCTCTGAGGACTGATTTATACAAGAAACATCCATAAATATAATAAGGACATGTTTTTAATAGGAATGAAATCATTGAACAGAAGAACAGAAAAACATTGATTTCAGTCAAATCCTTACTAACTCAAATTAAAAAGACATAAACCACTGCTTAGCAAAAAAATAAGAACACTAAATTGTTTTAAGATGGCAATAATGTAAACTATTGCACTTCTCATGGAGGAAATAAATCTAAAGACCAGGATTTTCAGAGGACTAGATCTCTAAGAAAACCATTTTTGGGGTGGAAACCGGAGATACTCATTGTCTCTGAAAATGGGTTACTAATTGGCCTCTTCTCACAGAAGAGCACATCCGGAAAAATTTTCAGAAGTGCTCTGGTTCTATTACCGACAAATAAGTATGTATAGGTGATGGCCAGATAGATACACAGGCGTGCAGCTCCAAATCACTGTCATGTTTTGTGCCTTTGTGGACCATTTAACTGTAAAAAACCACTTCCTCAAAGAGGTGAGTGATTCAAGTGGATACTCACTCAACAGGAAATGTTTGCATTAAAGCCGAAGAGGCTCAGATTTTTAACCAGGAGCTATTTGTTTACTGAGTCTTTTACTTTTTTTATATAACCCCTTTGCTATTGACAGGATAATTTGTGCAAGGACTGTGCATAATCTGGAGTTTGAGAAACTACTTATCAACACTGTGAAAATTGAAGTCATGCCTTGTAAGAATACTTGCAGCTAGAAAATGGGCACGAAGAAAACAAAATCTGTTGAAAAGCAAAACATTTGGATCCAACATGTCTATCCTGCAAGATGTCTTGATCTTTATTCAAAAAAAAATGTAGATGTGGTGTTTAGGAAGATTGTGGACGTATCAGTGCAGGTTTAGTGGTTGGACTTGATGATCCTAGTGGCCTTTTCAAACCTCAACGATTCTATGATTCTATGACTCTATTCAACACTTATTGTTACATTTTAGTATGGCAGGCAGAAGAGGCTTACAATTTCAAGACAGTTCATCAGCTGTGGGCAGTTTCAAGGCTTGGTCTAGAATAGGGACTAAGATTTAGAGATGCCTGGGGAGATTAAGAGATGGAACAATGCCTGAGGGGTATAGGATCCCAGAAAGAAAGAGGTGGGGTTGAGTATCATCATCAAAGCATCTTCATCTCCATCTTAATTTTGCTTTCTCAGATCCCACAGTCCCATCTGGTGAAATTCACCTGCTCATTCTTCTTTTCCAAAGCAGTTTTCCCTAGGGATAAAAAAACTGACTCCCAATGAAACTCCATGGCTTTGCTTTGATTATTTATCAATCTACTATTTCATGTGCTAGTTGGCCTGAGAGTTTCATGTGTGTCAGTTGCAGTCAGGAATGCGTTCTTCATTCAGCTCCCCAAGATGTATCCCTTTTACTGTAGGGACAGCAGGAGCATTGCAGCTAGTCAGGCATGTTCATAGAACAGTAGAATATCCTGAGGTGAAAAGAACCCACAAAGATCATCAAAGTCCAGCTCCTAGCCCCGCACAGGACAACCTCAAGAATCACACCATGTGCTTAAGAGCATTGAACTTCTTGAACTCTGTCAGGCTTGGTGCTGTGACCACTTCCTAGGGTGCCTCTTCAGCCAGCCTTTCTCATAAATTTTTCAGGTTAGTCTCTCCAGTCTTCCTAAAACGGAAAAGAGGCAGATGACTCCAAGGATACCAGTGACTGTCTGTCAGCAGCACCCAGTTCTGACCCATAGACTTCCACCTTTTAGAATCCAGGGCCTTTGCACAGACACACCCTGGAAATGCATTTTCTTTAGATGGACAAGACACTGTACCTTTCCATGCTGGTGGTTTGCAACTAACACTGTTGTAATCTGCTCTCCGTGCCCACCAAATATTGGTCCAAACACATATGGAACCTAGTGTCTCCTATTGCAAAGGGGAAGGAAAGAGGGTCCATGCAGAGGCAAAGTCAGGCCAGTGAAGGGGCTTTCCTTCTCTGCATAAGCACTTCTAGAAGAGGAAAAACCTGTCCCTAAGCAAAGTAAGGCAGTGGGGAAAGCCTTGTGGATACTGGCTGTTGAAGTCTGGATGCAAACAGCTTAAGTTTTACAGGTAGAAGATGGCCAAGGTTCTTCCTTGGGAGGGATTTAAGTAGCAGAGGCATGGAGGATAGACAAGAAGATTTGGAGGTGATTCCAAGCCACTTATACACAGATAGGTAGGTGAAGCGATTGTGGGGAGAGGAGGCAATGAGCCAGTGGTGAGGATAGTGTCATTGTCAGGGCTGAGGAAAGAGATGGTGGTAGAAGGCTTATCAAATTAGTGTTTACTCTTGCAGGTCTGGACAACTGAATGCATTTGGTGCAGAAAATCTGCCTGTCACTCAAGAAGTGTGCTTGTGGTAGTTGGTGGAAGTGAGACTGAGATTATTCTCAATTTCCATACTGCTCATAATTCAGGTGAGCATTGGGGATTTCAGAAGGACCATGCCTCTTCCCTTGCCTGCCCATATAATGTGTGCATATGCAAAAATGCACACTCCTTAGAGAATTCATAAATAAGAGAAGAAAAATTGATGGGTTTTGGTTTTTTTCTTTTTCTTTTTTTTTTTCTTTTTCTTTTCTTCCTTCATGGTGCTAATTACCAAGGTATACAAGTGCCTGTTTGTTAGGCTGGTATAAATCACTGCTTTTGTAAACAGCCTCCTGCAGGAAGTTTTGTCTAATTTTTTGGCACTCTCACAGAGGGAGCAACACCAGCTGTGCAGGAGCAGGCTGGCAGGCAGGTGATGTGCTGCAGTAGTCCCTGCTGTCCTCCAGAGCATCTCAGCCTGGGGTAGAGCTGCAGAGGGAGAGCTGCAAGTGTGGATGAGGTGAGCGAGGGGTGTCTGCCTCCACGCATCCTGCCCTGCAGTGGTGGAGAGAAATTCTGCCTTCTATGTCCTCCCTCCTGGGCTGTGGCACTTTGTGGCCCAAGCATTTTGGGGAAATGAGGCATGATGGGACCAGTGTAGTGCCCATCTCCTGCACAAAGCTCTGTGGACCTATGCATGGTGACGAGCAACACGATAAAGGTGCAAATGGAGGAAAAGGCATGACAGGGAGATGGGGAATGGTCCCCATGAATGCACAGCACAAGCCTTTAATCCTACCTGAATGAAACATGAGCCTGGCTAGTGGCAGTCATAGCTAGAAATAGCACTCTTTAACCTCATATGAAACCACTAGACTAATTTTCCTTTGCTGACCTGATGCCTTACTTTAGCTAGACTCTTTCTCTCAGATATCTATGGTTTATTTTCCTTCCTGTGTCTTCATTTGTTTGCCTATTGTAACCTCTCTGACAGAGGAATTGACAGAAGTGCCTTGTGCTGTTCATGCTTGATCTACTTTTGAAATATTTTTCTGAAGTCTGAGAGCAAAACTGTGCTATGTTCAGAGCTATATACAAAATGTCCAGGTGTCAAGGGATTTAAGGATTTGAAAAAATATAGACTACCTCAAAGGTAATCCTTTGAATATTAAAAGCAGAAAACCTGCCAGGCCACTTTGCATAACATGCTATATAATCTGTGAAGCAGTTCCAAGGTGCCTGTTACCATGGCACCTCTTGGAAAAGCTCAGCAATATTGGCACAAAAACAGCAGTGGTGCATTAAAGCAAGAATTGCAGCTCTGGGCTCAGATACACAATCACTGTACTTCAGCCGACTGGGTACCAATGTGCATATGGCCAAGATTATTTTCTTACTCCATCACAAAGGCATGGAAAAGTCATCATCTTAAACCTCTTGCACTGAGACTTTAATCTGAACTTGCCTCATAACTAAAGCCCAGCCCAGCTGTGGTGTTTTACTGAGGTGACAGTAGTCCATCAAACCTTGTTGACTTGGCTGTGTCTTTGCACTTGATCCAAATTCATGCTGGAGCATCCTTTGTGGTCTGGGCCACCCCTGAGAGCTGGGATTCAGCTGCCTAAATGTCTGCCACTGAGCTGACCCCCTTCCATTTATTAGGAGAGAAATCAGCTTCTCCGGACACAGTATATCTCATTCTAAAGTAAATATCTAAAATAGGGCAACTGATATATATATCCTAAACCCCAATTTTCCTCAACTGGTTATAAAGGAAGTCTTGAATCATTAGCTTTGTTAGTGTAGACAACCATATTACAGACATTTCCACGGCTCAGTTAAACAGATGGAGGCTTTTAGCGTAAATTGAGATGCTCTAGAGACCCAAGACATCTGCATGGGCTTGACAGAAGTGACATAAGGCCAGGAGTCCTTGAGGACATGTCCTTCAAGAGTGGCAGCTGGAGGCCAGGTTGCAGAGAGTATCTCAAATGGCACATAGTGCTGATGATGGAAACTGTATACGGCCCTTTGGGTGGGGTACAGCTCCAACCTAAGGCACTTCTGTGTCTTCAGGTAAGTGCACTCAGGAGGAATCATTACTGTCCATTTCTGGGATCCCCAAGAAGGACATTGGAATGTGTCCAGAGGAGGATCACAAAGATGTTGAAAGGCCTGAAGCAACTCTTCTGTGAAGACAGGCTGAGAGAAATTGTTCAGGCTCAAGAAGAAAAGGCTCTGAGGCAACCTTAGAGCAGCCTTCCAGTACCTAAATGGGCTACAGGAGAGCTGGAGAGGGACTTTTGACGAGAGCATTTAGTGATAGGGTAATGGCTTCAAACTGGAGGACAGTAGATATTAGAAAGAAATTCTTCACTGTGAGGGTTGTGAGGCTCTGGAACAGGTTTCCCAGAGAAGTTGTGAATGCTCCATCCCTGGAAATGTTCAAGACCAGGTTAAAAGGGATTTTGAGCAACCTGGTCTAGTGAAAGGTGTCCCTGCCCATAGCAAGAACTTTGAAACTAGATGAACTTTAAGGTCCCTTCCAATTCAGACCATTCTATGATTCTATGATAAGATATGATTTTTTATTTGAAATTCTGTTATTGATATCAATATTTGATTATTTAGCATTTGCTTTCACCAGTTTTCAACAGATGGAGACTTTTCAGGGACGAAAAGGTGGCTGTAGAGAGTTTTGATTCTGTTATGTTCATGTCCTGGGATGTGCTATCATGCTCCAGCATGAGCTGACACCACACAGGGTATGATCCGGCCCACAGGGTAAGTCAGCTGTGTCTTCACAGAATCACAGAATTACTTAATATGTTAGGTTGGAAGGGACCCACAAGGATCATCGAGTCCAACTCCTGGCCCTGCGCAGAACCATTCCCAAGAATCGCACCATGTGCCTGAGAGTGTTGTCCAAATGCTTCTTGAATTCTGTCAGGCTTGGTGCTGTGGCCACTACACTGGGGAGCCTGTTCCAGTGCACAAGCACTCTCTGAGTGAAGAACCTCTTTCTAATATCTAACCTAAACCTCCTCTGATTTTGAGAGATACTACAGCAGCTCAGGCTGTCAAAGATTTCAAAACATGTTCAACATGTGGTCCCAGTGAGAAAAGAAAGTGTTCTCATAAAAAACTTAGATTATACAGCAACTGATCTTTTTTAAATTGAAAATATTTTGATAGAATTTCTCTACTGCTCTCTTGAGAAGAAGAGTTACCACAAGATTGGAAATTGCAAATGATGTTAACGTACTAATGGCGTGATTCAGGTCCAGTGTGGATTTCCTTGTAGATTGTCTGATTCTTCATAATGATGCATCCAGATGTGGCAGGGTTGGCCACAGAAGTGGAATGGTGCTTGTGCTGGGAGCACCATACCATTGCCTGCTACAGCATCTTTACGTTTCCAAAGGTATAGAGTTTTTGTGACATTTTGTGGTTTTCTGTTAATGCGAAGTCCTAAATTTTGCAGTAAGTAATTGATTTAAATGTCACCTTTTTTTTTATTTTCCTTTTTTTTTCTTGACCATTGTAGCTCCTGCCTCACTTGCCCCAGCCTCCTTTAGGCAGTACAGATTCAGCTCAGTCTTGTATAGCGAAGATTGCTCAGAAGCAAAAGCATGATGATAGCGTGTGTAGAAATCTTTGTGTTCCCAGAGGAGGTTAAGGACGGATTTCAACTTTAACTCTGCTGCACAAGTTGCTGAGACACTGCATTTCAGATTTTGATCTAATTGGATGTAAGTGCATTTTAGGACAGGAAAAGCAGAGGGCTTATAAATCATTATATATCAGTGGGGAATATCTGTTGGATATGTGGGGCATCTGGAGGAATTTCTTCATGGAAACAGCTGTTAAACATTGGAGTGGGCTGCCCAGGGAGGTCGTGGAGTCACCATCCCTGGAGGCGTTCAAGAAACAACTGGCTGCGGCCTTTAGTGACATGATCTAGTTGACAAAGTTGTGATCAGTCAAAGGGTGGACTCAGTGACCTAAGAGGTCTTTTCCAACCTGCATGATTCTATGATCTGATGGCACACACACTCACAACATGTGGAATCTGGAAAGAAGCACTGAATGAAAAGCTATTTTTATGCAGAATGGAAAGACACTGCAATATACAATAACTCCTCATGAATCATATAATTGGCAGTTTGTAAGCAAAATGAAAGGTGTGCTATTTTGTTAACAAGGTGTAGGAATTAAATTTTACTTTCATAATACAGTAACCTACCTCAAATGTCATGGCAGAATGTTTCATTAGTAGACAAAGGCATCTTCTTTGCTGCCAGTCAGATTTTTTTGCTTCTGAAATGACACAGGTGATTGCAATGTCTTGCTGTGTGCTGCCAGCAAGCATCTCTGCAATCTTGGTTTACAAGAAGTAAGATGAAGTTTTGCAATATCAGGGCAAAATGAGACTTTCCCATAGGAGGAGGCACTCAGTACTGTCTTTCTTTGTCGGGCTGTCTTGTTTTCTTAATCTTTCTTACCTACGAGTACAAAAAAATTCTCGTAACACTTTACAGCAGTATATGTTGATGAATGAGAGAGTATGTTTGTCATCCTTTACTAATTTATCAAACTTAGCAGTAGATGATGCTTCTAAATACTGGAAAATTTTCTTAATGTGTCAGCTGTGCAGTGATGAGTGGGAAGAATTTTTTTCCCGATTCCAGGACAAATAGCCTGAAGGAAGAGATCTGACTGTCCTTATCTTGCCACATATTGAACATTACTGCTCAGAAAGTTCCCCATCCCTTTAAAAAATCTGTTTTTGAAAGCAAGCATAAGATATAGCTGGAACATTTCCAAGAATTGATTCTAGACCATTATGGATTGAATCTTCTCTTTGTTAGTAGCTGATAAGCAGCTGGGTTTTCTAGGTTATCAGGGAGGAGAGTAGCATGTGTTAATATTCTGAACCTGCTCTGTTCCCTAGAAAGCCAGAGGCAAAATTTTTTACTACTTTCAGATGGAGGAGTAGTAGGGTGTCTTCATCAATAATTTTGCTGTTGCCCAGCCCACTCATAAATACTTAATGTGCTGTTAAAGGTCTTCTAATGATTTAATTTATTAATCAATATAATTTACTTATTAATCAGAAATGTTCCATAGAAAAATTTTACCACAGGTAGCTGAGTTACTAGTGTCACTAACTTATACAATTCCATACATCTATGGAACTGTGTTCTTGCTGAAAGAAACACAGGGGAATACCCTGACCCATCGTAAGGGTTCCTTGAAGTAAGCTAAGCTGCCAATAAATTTTCTCCTTATCTTGGCTGAATTTTTTCATAACCAAACAGTAAAAGCAAAGAAGTGTTTTCATAAATGCTTTTCATAGCTAATAGGTAGAAATCTTATTCTCTTAAATTACTGTTGCGATTAATAATGAACACATCATTTTGTGTTTATAAAAAGATTAGTTTTCTTCAGTGTGTCTTTGATTTGTAGGAGGAGAATCAATGATTCTTGTCCTTCAGCTGCTATGGGAGAGGTGACCTCCTTTGGCCAAAGCTGTTAAAGTGCTCTAGGAGTTCTTTAGATGTACCAAATGGATGACAGTCCTCAGGAGCTCACTTCTTTTTCTGAGATGCTGTAGAGTTCAGGTGGAAGGTTCCCACTTAGCTGATTAGGCATATTTAGATGCTTAATGAGTGCTGCAGTTAACATCAGGGTGCCATTAGATTTTTATGTGATGTACAAGTTTAGAGGGCCCTGGGCAACCATTAGCTTAACTAGTGCTCTTGAATTTAGGCCATAAATTCCACCTAAATCTTGAAAACCAATAGTCTGAATACCATTCAATGTTCTCAATCCTTACTTGGGTGCCACATGAATAAAAGCAGTATAAGGGATGGGAATCCAGGGTCATCACTTAGCTTATTCTGTTGCCCATTCCTTGGGAACCAGTCTTACTAAAGTCTCATTTGGGAGCTGCTGGCACAGTTCTGGGAAACCTGAGGCTTTAAAAGTCACAATAGGCAGCTGTGTGGGCTCCTTGAGGTCAGCCAAGCAGAGAGGACTGGATCTTGTGTGGCAGACATTGTACATTGAGACTGTAGTCCCATTTACACGCTGCATGTTATGGGGAACTTACTTTGTTTCTTTCTTGTTATCTTTATTTAAAATAGGAGTAATTCAGGGTAGAAATGTATTTCCCCAGACTACACAGCAGTACAGAATACATCTGTCCTATTGTGATGTACATAAATAGTTAGTAGTGCTCCAATAGAGGTGAAGTAGATGCATCCACAGTTCCTTGCAAAAGGCAGGTACAAAATTTAAATGTTTAGTTGCAAAACAAGAAACCTAACCTGATGTTACATTGCTGTAAGAAAAAAAAAAAAATTGAAGCCATAGCTTCAAAATCTGTGACTTTAAGGATTACAGGGAGCTCTGGACATCATATGATTTGACCTCCCACTCAGAATGGGTCTCTGTAGAGCAGGTCGCTCTGTAAAGTCCAGTCTTATTTTTGTCCCAGTTCCAAAGTTTGACCATCCTTGTGGTAACAAAAAACCCTCCAAATATCTAATTGGAGATTCCTGTGGTGCAACTTGTATCCATCTTCTGTTTACGTGTCATTGTGCATCTCTTGAAGAGTCTATCTCCATCTTCTCTATGATCTTCTATTAGGTAGCTGGAGATGGCAGTAAGATCTGTAAGAACCCAAATTACTTCTGCTCACTAAATCAAAAACTACTGGACTTTTCTGCCCTTGAGGCATTTTTTCTTACAGCTTTAGTGATATCAAAGACTATCTCTGAACAAAAGATTTCTGCTTTCTGAGGAACCTTTTATTTCTGAAAAGAAAAACTATTTAAGGAAACGTCGTTGTACAAAGGGCTGACAGGCAGTTCTGCTGATCATCACCTACTTTTCACTTCTCATCCATAAACCAAAGGTCGAGAACTGCAGTTGTCAGTGTGAGCTCATGAGAAGCTGATAGGAGCAGGAGAGGGCTTTGCCACCCACACGTGAGAAGCATTGCAGAGCTGCCTGGGTGAAATCTTTGCCATGATAAAGTTAAAAGGAGACTTCTGCCTGTACAGGTCTTGTGGAAGAGTAGGAAGCAGATAGCTGTTCTCCCTAAATGTGTCTTGTGAGATCTCATCCATGATGCTGTTGGGAGACCATACCAGGCATGCCTGGAAACAGAGCCCTGGACTTGCAGGTGACACAAAAAGTGAAGAAACCTCATAGATCTATAGGTCTATATACAAGTGACAGTCCTCCACTGAACCCTGCACTGGAATTCCAGACTGCTATTCCTTTGGTAAGCCCTACTCAACTCAGACTACTGATTCCTCTCTGCACCCCTGTCCCAGACAGATATCAGCATCTCTTAGTGCTTCTGATCCAACTGTTGCATTATGTTTGTAAAGAGAACTTTTCAGGAAAGGAAGAAAGGAAGAAAAGA
>VWZF01004390.1:32262-74046 GCA_013396755.1 Sclerurus mexicanus
TGTCGTGGGGGGGGGGGGGGCCCCTGTTCTGTGCCCCCCCCCCTCCCCGCTGCCCCCCACCCAGCTGTAGGGTTTTAGGCCAGTCGTGTGTAGAGCCTCGGCGGTATTTGGTAGGTTCCCCCCCCCAGACACAGCTGTTTCTCGATTCCTTNGCCAGGGAGGGGAGCTGGGGCGGGGGGGGGTGTGGGGGGGCAAATGTCAGAGAATATGCTGAAATTTTTAAAAAATACAACGTGATTTGGGTCTCTTTTATGACCTTTTTCCAATACTGTAAAGCAGAGCGCTAGAGGCAGGCAAAGGTCACCCTTCAGCTCCCGGGGAGTGGCCACAGCGGGATGCAGGGGGCTTGGGGCACGACAGGGGGGGCATTTGGGATGGGGGTCACAGCCCCCCACCCTGTTTTGTCACCCCCCCACCTGCCAACCACAGGGAATCCTGCCAGACCGGCAGCAGCCCCGCTGTTCCCGATGGTGTTCCCTTGGGAAAGGGCCTTTGGTTGGGATCTTAATTTGTTTTTTTTCCTTCTCTTTTGTGTTCTTTTCTTTTGGTTGTTGTTTTGTTTAATTAAATGTTCGTTTTTAAGCAAGGGGGAGATGCCAAGTGGCACGGCAGCAAAGGTGGGACTGGGTACGACCAACCCCACCATGGCTCCCGCACCCCACGTGGGGCAGGGAAAACCCCTTTGGAGAGTAAAATATTCCTGAGATGATGCCATTGGAGTGCAGGCAGGAAGGTCACACGTGCCACCCCTCCCTGGTATTCCCAACACTCATTTCCCTGGCACAGGTGTGGTGGGTTGGGGGCTGATTTTACACCCCCACCCCTAGCCCTGTCTCCATCCCTGTTCCCCAACTCTACTCCCACCCCTCCTTTAAGCACTTAATCCAGTTTGTGGGGTCCATCAGCTCTGAAGAGCTTCTCTATTTTGTGATTGTGTCACTTGAGTCTGTCGTGGGGGGTGGGGGGGCCCCTGTTCTGTGCANAAGCTCGGTCCCGGCGTTAACCTTTGTGGCAGGGCTGGGCACAGGACAGGGATGGATCCCACCTTGATGGACGCCGGTCCCTCTCGGGGGGGCTGGTGGGGAGGGCAGGGGAGCGTTGCCTGCCTTGGGAATCACGGGCAGGAGGCAGAGGATGCCGACCCTGGCAAGGTTTCCTGCTAAGCAGCCAGGCTATATTTAAAGGCTCAGCCCTGCCAGAGCTGCCAACATGTGCAATGAGCACCTCGAGGTGAGCTCAGCTCGCTGCTCGGGTGGTGGGAGGGTCTGGGGATCATTTCAATAAGGCCACACAGCCGGGATGGGGTGGCGTCAGACCTCGTGTCCCCCTGCCCAGGGGATGGCACCTGTAGTGCCCCAGGATGGGGGTGCCCCCGCACCAGGATGTGGGGGGTACCCATCTCTCTCCCCAGAGAGACTCGGGGTGGGGCACCCCTCTTTCTCCATGGTTTTTTTTTGGGGGGGCACCCATTTTTCCCACCTGTCTGCATCCCCCCATAGCTGTGGGTCTGCCCCACTCCCCCTCCATGCTGTGTCTAGCTAAGGGCCAGCTCCTGCCTGGTCCCTACCATCACCCCCTCCCCAGCACCCCCATCTCAGGGTGAGGGGCTCCCTTTACTCCCCCCTTTGGCCTCTTCCCCAAGGAAAAGCTGGGTCACAGCCCCTCAAAAGTGGCTCCTGCAGTGATGGAGCCCAGTGGCCACTCTGCCACAGCCAGGCTTTGGGGACATCTCTGGGGGGGCTGTTCCCTACAAGTGAGGGTGCCAGCAGCTGGTGACCCTGTGCCTCCAGCTGGGGGGGGAGAGGACACTGCCCTCCATCCTACAGTGACAGTGGGGACACTGTCAGGGTGGAAGGGACATGTCCCTTTGCCTATGGGGTCTGTGGCATCGCCTGCAGTTGTGACCCGTGGTGGCTTGAGGGGACATCAAATCAGCCCAGGACGAGGTGCTTCCCCTCCGTAAAACCCTGCTCCAGCCCAAAAGGAGCTGCAGGAGCTGAGGCAGCCCAAGGAGCTCCACTCCCCCAGGCCAGCAGCGCGCCGATGGGGAGAGTGACCCCACATGGGCAGTGCCACCCCAGGGACCCCCCACCAGAAGGTGCCCTGTGCCATCACATCCCCGACACGAGCCGTTCCCAGTGCCCCATCCCTGTCCCCATTCCCAGGGCCCCCGGGAGCGGAAGAACTTCAGCAGCAGCAGCATCTGTGCAGGCAGCTGCCTGCCCTGCCTGCCCTGCCTGCCCTGCCTGCCCTGCCCCGCGCCGCTGTGCCGTATAAATAGAGGCAGCGAGCGGCAGGGAGCTCCTGGCAGCCACCATGAAGGGCCTCAACCTGCTCTGCTGCTGCGTGGCCTCGCTCCTGCTCCTCAGCACCGCAGGTACGGCCACACGCCGGGCTGGGGGGCTCCTGGGGGCTGGGGGCACCCCGGAGGGCTGGGGGTGCCTGTGGGGCTGGGGGTGCTGGCAGGGCTCTGGGGTCCCCACGGGGCTGTGGGTGCCCTTGGGGCTGTGGGGACCCCAGGGGGCTGTGGGGACTCTGTGGGGATGTGGGTGCCTGTGGGGTTATGGGGTTCCCATGGGGCTGTGAGTGCCCTTTGGGCTGTGGGGACCCCATGGGACTGTGGGGACCCCATGGGGATGTGGGCGCCTGTGGGGTTGTGGGTGCCTGTGGAGTTATGGGGCCGCCATGGGGCTGTGAGTGCCCTTGGGGCTGTGGGGACCCCACGAGGCTGAGGGTCCCTGCAGGGCTGTGGGTGCCTGTGGGGTTATGGGTACCTGTGGAGTTATGGGGTCCCCATGGGGCTGTGGGGACCCCACGAGGCTGAGGGTCCCTGCAGGGCTGTGGGTGCCTGTGAGGCCATGGGGCTGGGAGTCCCCACGGGGCTGTTGGTGCCTGTGAGGCTGTGGGGATCCCACGGGGCTGTGGGTGCCAATGGCACTGTGAGTTCCTGCAGGGCTATGGGGTCCTCATGGGGCTGTGGGTCTGCATGGGGATGCTGGAGCCCGTGGGGCTGTGGGTCTCTGAGGCTGCAGGTGCCCATGGGGCTGGGTGTCCCCAAGGAGGCTGTGGGGTCCCCACAGGGCTGCAGGTGCCCGTGTGGGGCTGTGGGTACTCACTGGAGCTGTGGCTGCCTATGGGGCTGAGGGTGCAGAAAGGGCTCTGGGGTGCCCGGTGAGCCCAGCCTGGCCCCCAGGGCTGGGAGCAGGGCAGGGTGGCAGGGATATGGCCAGCTGGGCTCCCCGGCAGCTCTGCCAGGGCTGCAGAGTCACCCAGAATGTGCAGGGAAACATGCTGGGGGTCCATGGGCAGGAGGGGATGGCGGGGGTGCAGACTGGGGTCCCTCCTCTGGGCGCACGGGCCGTGCTGCTGCCCGGTGGCAGTGTCACCTGTGGGTGCCCTGGTGGCTTGATTTCGGACTGTGAGGACTTCGGGGGGCTGCCAGGACGCTGGGGATCTCTGATGTCCCCAGACCCCCTTCCCCAGGCTGTTCCACCCCCACTTAACACCCCGATCCCCGGCCGGGTGTCCCTGGGGCCGTGGGGTGGGGTGGCATCTCTGGTACCCTTGCTTGCCCTTGAGTTAATTTGGGCCGGTTCCCTGGCTGGCCGGGCTCTGTTGGCCACGCAGCAGCCGGGAGGGGGGAGCTATGTATGGAAACAGCCGTGTAAGGGGACACTGTGCTCCCGGCACCCCCCGGCCGCTGCCGCCCCGCGCGCGACCCGCAGCTGCCGCCTTCCAGCACCCGGCACCCCCGGCCCCACCGAGTTCTGGCCTTTTAAGGGCATCTTGGGCCATTCTTGGGAAGGACTGGGCTTGGGAGGCCACTGGCACACCCTGAGAATGGTGGGGTGACCTCTATGGGGCCGCGGGTCAGGTCTGCGGGTGGGGGTTGGAAAGAACCTCTACGGGCATAGCCAGTGGCTGGTGTCGTTTCAGGCGGGGCTGGTGGCTCTGGGGGACATCCGGGGGTTGTCACCATGGCTGGGTGACCACCAGCCCAAGTCTTGGTTGTGCTGAGGCTGGCATGGCCCAGCACTGGGATTCCCCCCTCTCTGGGGCCAGGAGGCATGTTGGGGTCTCCAAGGGGTGGCTGAAGCTCCTCAAGCCCCCACACTTGGCATCTCCTGCTTATTGAGAAGCCCCATATTTTATTCTGGTCCTGTAGGTTTGAAAAAAAGTGCCAATGGCACCTGCCCATGGTTCTGCTCCACAGGGACCGGTGGTATTTGCAGGATGAGTTTTGCTTTTCCTTCGGTGCCAAGCCAGGCTCTTGGACCCAGCTCCTTTGGGCTGCAGGAAGTGGCTCGTGGCGGGTGTTTTTTCCATTTTTGGGCCATGTCTTTCCATTCAATCCCTGTTTGGTGGAGAGAAGGGAGTGGGAGTCCAATGCAGAACCAGGGCCTTCATTGAGGCATCATGGCAAGGTGTGGTCCTCGGGGTTTAGTGACACCTGGGGCCGCTGGGACTCATCCCCATTCCCGGAGGCCAAGGGGTGGGAACTGCCCTGCACCTGCGCTCTTCCAGCCCCAGCCAAAATGACCCACGGCCCACGTGGCCAGGGCTGGCAAAGCTCCCAGGTGTGGCCAGGAGCCCCAGCAGGGACTGGCACCCACTGCAGGGCTGGGTGGGGGCTCATGGGGAGGGCACTCCAACCGCTCCTTCCTGGGGGAAGGTCTCCTTCTCCTGGGCTCACACTTTGAGCAGAGCCCAGCCAGCCCTTCCAGGCTGGGAATGGGCCATGAGGATGCTGGCAGGGCAGTACCCAGCCACCGTGCTTGGCAGCTTAGCCCTGGGGAGCCTTTGGCCCCACAGCCACCACAGATTTGAGTGGGATGGCAATGCCATCGCCGCCTCCAAGCTGGGAGAGGGAGTGGGGAAAGCCCTGGCATGATGGTGTCCTCCTGCAAGGCACTGCTGGCTGGCACAGACAGCAAGCAAGGGCCACCACCCCTGCGAGTCCTCATCCTGCCTCAGCCTCATTAGCCAGTGCCACCTCAGGATGAGCTCCATCACCATGTACTCACGGTATCTTGGGGTGTTCCCCATCACCTGGGACATGTCACCATGGGGTATACACTATTTCATGGAATGTGTCACTTTGGGGTCTCCTCCATCACCTGGAATGTGTCGCTTTAGGGTGGGCTCCACCTCCCAGGACAGAATGTCTTGGGAGTGGGATTGCGGGACCCAGGCACAGTACCCATGGAGACCCCCATCCTGGCCATCCCATCCCCAGAGGTGGGGACTGATGTGTCCCAGTGACACTCCACTCCACTCCCCAGCACTGGCATGGCCATGGACACCACTGCCCTTGGGTGGCTGTAGTGAGACAAGGGGCTTGGGGTGCATTAGGCACCCATGGATTTTGGGTGCTTGTGCCACCTACATCCCTGTCACACTCCTGGTGCTACGTCCGGAGGAGACCCTGGTCCCTGTGGGTGCCCTATCTCACTCCCAAGCTGTTGGTTGAGCAAAGCAAAGCAGATGTTGGGCAGGTGGGCTGTGCTGTGACACCCTCTCCATCAGCCATCTTCGTCCCAGTGTGTAGGTGGCATTCACCCAGGCAGGAAGGCCAGGACACCTCACCTGTGCGTGGCCTTGGTGACACAGAGACACCAGCAGGTCTCTGTGGGATGGCACCGGGCTGGGAGGGCTGTGCTGTGCCCAAGGAAAACGCTCTTGCCACATTCCCACTGTGTCCCCCTTGCCGATCCAGGGTGTCAAAAGCCCAGCCCAGCGGCGGGTCAGGGTGACCAAATGCCCCCTGGCATTGCCTGTTCCCTGGGCTCTGCAGGAATAGCAGGGCTCCGCTGGGCTATTTTCAGCCCACGGGGACATCTCCCTTGTAAGTGATAGCTGGAGGAAGCCACGAGCTCGTGTGCCCGTGGGGGCTGCCCGAGGGGCCGGGGAGGCTCCAGCCGGGCACCCCGAGCCACGACAGGGTGTTGGCAGTGTCAGCATAGCCCTGGTGCCAGCCAGGCACGTGGCTCAAGCCTCCCCACACATGGAGCATGCCATGGGAAAGGGCTCGGAGCTGTGTGGCCCCATCCCTGTGCTGGAGTCCCCCATGCTGCCAGGTCAGACCCCCAGAGCTGGGAAACCCTGCTTGGCTCTGCCAGGACATTCCTGTGGGTTTGAGGATCTTGTGGGATAACAGGTCATCATGCATTAGAATCCAGTCTGGCAAGTCCAAGGGCTGCCCGGGTGACCAAGAATGCTTGGGGTGACCCAAGGAGGGATGGGGAGCCTTCCCGCACCCAGGAAGGCTCGCCCTGAGTGCATGGAGCATGTTCTTCAGGGGGCACTCCTGGGATGGGCTGGTGAAGCCTCCTGTGGCTGGAGGCCAGGGGACAGGCCCAGCATGACCTCTTGGAAGTCCCTCCTCCAGCCCCAGCCCTGCCACAGCATGTCCCTCAGCATTTCCCTGGGCTGCAGACCCTGCAAGGGACACCACGGGTCAATGTTCCTCGATGTACAGCGTGACATCTGCCTGTGCCAAAATACCTGATGTTTCCGGGCCTTCTTCTCACTGGCAGACCCAGGTCTCCTCGGCCAGGAAGCAGCGGGTGCTTCATCTCCCACCTCCCTCATCTTCATGTCTTCTGCAACTCAGGGGTTCAGGGTTCCTTCCAGATCTTTAGGGTGTGGAGGCTGGAAAAAACACCCTGCACCAGTGATTCCCCATGTTTATATTTAGAAAGCTCCAAGCCCGGTTTTAATCCCTTTGGTAGATGCTGTTGAGGTTTCTTTACCATTTCTTAATCAAAATATCATGTGGTTCTATGCAACTATTTATAGAAATCAAATCAATGTATAACTTTTTTCAACTAAAATTAAAATCTCTTGCATAGATGAGGCTGACAAAGCTGTTTCCTAGACCTCTATCTGCATTGAAACAACTGGAATACATTTGCTTTATGCTGGTGTTTTGGGATCATGAAGCCTCTGGGATGTGATGATGGGTCTGGGCATCCTGTGTTTTGGGTTCTTGTGTCCTCTGGGCTTCTTGAGCCCTTGCAGGACACTTCCCTCTGAAGGTGTTGGCCTGGCTGGCTCCAAACTGGTGCTGGACCATGAGCACCGGGGGTTCAGCCCAAAGTGGAGGCCATGGGAACCTCAAAGAGCCTGGTGTGCAGGAACATCATAATGAAATGGGATCTGCAGCAGGTCCAGCTGGAAAACCCCAGGAAGTCCCAGAGAGCTTCTTTGGGTCCAGTCATTCCCCACGAGGCTTCAAAGGGCTTTCTCGGGACAAAGGCAGGGATGGATGGTGCAAGGTCCCCCCCGGGTCCCCCAGGGAGGACATGGAGAGCGCAGGACTAGCAGGAGCCGGTGGATAACACCACAGGGGCTGGGATCCAGGCAGGGGAAGGGGGCGTGTGAAAAGCCATTCCCTGCCATCCCCAGCCCCACGCTCGGGGCTCCGGTTTCTGCTGGAGGGGGAGAGTGTCCCTCCAGGGCCACCTGTGCCCATCTGTCCCTCCTCACTCCTCCTGGAGGAGCTGTTTCGGCGCCAGGTCTTTGCCGTTCCGTACGTCCCCGTGCAGGGACGGGGGGGACACCGCGATGTTTCGCCTCCCGCAGCCGTCCCTGCCCTTCCCTCCTGGGCTTTCCCCGTGTGCGAACAAGCTGTGGCATCACACAGAGCCCCACCGTGAGCTCCCCATGCCTGCTGTCACCGCCGGGGAAAGGGTGCCCTGGCAGCTGCCAGCCCCTCCAGCGTGAGATTGGGGGTGGCAGGCGCAGCGCACGACAGGGACCCTCTGCGAGCTCAGGTCGCCGAGGGGAGCAGGGCGAGGGCTCCTCTCCGGTGCCACCCATCCCCTTGGCACAATGCAAGGTGCGAAGACGGGGAGCCCCCGGTGTCACATTACACCGTGGCTGTCCCGTCCCGGAGCCCACGGGGGCCTCCAGGTGGGGACGTCCCCCCGGGCTGGCAGCGGGGCGAGCGGGCTGGGGCTGCACCGCTGCTCCCGATGCCCCCGTACAGTTGCTGTGCCCTATTTTTAGCCCCCGGCGGGTGCACGGAGGGTGTTAAGCCCGTAACCTTCGGCCCATTTCACGCTCATTGCAGGTCAGCACAATTCGCCCCACCGTGGACTGGGAGACCATGTAGGGCAAACGGGAGGGAGAAGGAGGTGCAGAGGGGACAGGGACTTTGTGTCAGACTTTGAAGGTCACAGGAAATAAAGCCCGTGACCAGCACGCTGGCAGGAACATCCCTGTTGGGGCGCCTGAGGGATATTTCCCTTTCCCTGCAGGGGATGGCTTGTGGTGGGCACCGGGGTTGCAGTTGTGCCTGGCCATGGTGGGTGATGGCCCCTCTGGGTCAGAGGAGACACACAGACCCCCGACAAAGCCCTCAGGACATGCAGGGTCACCTCTGCCTTGTCCTGCCCCCCCTTTCTCCATTTTGACCATCACTTCTCTTCCAGCACTGCAGGTCACCAGTTATTTTGGGGCCAAACTGACAATATCCCCATTCCTGTCAGATGACAGGACCCTCCGGTGACCCAGGCTGATTCCCAGGCCACCAAGGCCAGGCAGGGGCATGTTGGCCCCCAGCCACCCGGGGGGTTTGCAGGTCCAACGTAAATGTTCCCCTCCAAGCAGCTCCTGTGGGGTGCCCCGGGAAGGTGAGCTGAAGGACAGGATTGGGAGCTGCCCACCACCCATCTGCCTTCCACCTGGGAGCTGAACTGGGAGCCTTGATGTACAAGCCACGTGCCAGCAAAGGATGGGGGAGATCAGGGAGGGCAGAGCAAGGGTGACGCTGGCACCCGGGTTGGGCACGGTGGGGAGCTGCGGTGGTGGCTGCGGCTCCGTCATGCCAGGGAACCGGGAGCCACTGGGAATGCAGGCAGGTGCCTTCCTGGTGCCTGCTGCTGGCATGGCACGAGCCTCCCAGTGCGACCTGATCCTGGCACAATGCAGATAAAACCAGCCAGCATCCCAGCCACGGCAAACTGGGTTGAGCAGACTGGGGCTGGCACTGTGCTGATGCCAGCTCTGATCCCGCCCTGGCCTTCGTGGCCAAGCCCAGCTTTGCTGAGGTCCTGCCGATGCTCCACTGGACACTATCCCATGGCTCCTGCACAGACACAGCACAGGAGGGCTGCTCGTGCCCAGCACTGCCCGCTCTCCTCCCGCAGCCTGGGTGGAGGTGGCATTTTTTCCTGCTTGGCATCTGGTTGCCAGCTGGAGTACAAAGGAATTATTTTCCTCTGAAATACTCCCCTGGCACTAGGCGTTTGGGGGGATTATTTAGACTAGCAGCAACTGTTTGTAATGGAGACAGTATAGCCGTGATCTTTTATTTTTGGCACCCGTTGACTAATGTTAAATTGCAGTTGGAGCCTATGGAAAATACGGATGGATTCTCCTGGGCCGCAGAACAAACTCATTGTGTCCCCGCCAGCTGCACGGCGAGGCAGATGCTTTCCTAGTGAAGGGACACTCACAATAAATAGCTCCTGAGCTCTGTAGCCGGGCTCAGCCCCTGCGCTGGGAAGCCCCTTCCTCCTCCTCCCTCTTGCCCTGCCACTCACCATGGCCGGTGTGATGTGATGCTCTCCGAGTCAGGGCTGGGGAAGGACCCTTTTCACCTGCCAAGTGCCCACAGCTCCACCCAGAATTGTTATTTTTGCTCCTTTTCCCCCTGTTTTTTAGGGCTGCTTTGCCACCTTCCCGCAGTGCTTTGGGGTGGGTGGCAGCCTCACCCGGCGCAGCCGTAGAGCCCCCTGCTAGCTCGGCTTTGCCTCCCACAAACACACCTTTGCACCCAACTTCTTGCCACGGGGGCAGAAAGCTGATCTGGAACTAGAGAAGGTTTAGGGGTGAGTTTAAGCCTCTTGGTAACAGCCACGACTGCTCCTCCAGGGCCCCGCCGTGCTGGTGGGGGCCGGTGGGTGCCCCGGTGGCCGCGTGCCAGCGCGGGTGAGACTGACCGAGCTGTTCTCATCGTTTAGAGCGGCGCAGCCCCAGCTCGGACCGCGGTGCTGCCGAGAACCCCCTGCCAGCCACAGGGCCCCGGCGGCAGGAGAAGGTGGCGGATGGCAGCCCTGAGGAGGAGCAAGACAGTGGCACTGCCGATGCCTCCTTGCCCGGCGCCGCTGAGGAGGGAGGTGGAGAGGGGGAGGAAGAACCCGTGGGTGGCCTGAGCGGGGGCCTGGGGCCAGGAGACAGCTGGACAGAGGAGACCGCCGAGGAGAAGGGACAGGAGGGACAGAGCCCAGGGGAGGATGCCGTGGCAGCGCATCATGGAGGGAGTCACAGGCCTGGCACACAAGTTGCCATCCATGCCCGAGAGGATGAGGAGCCCGGCATGGAGAAAGGAAGCTCTGAGGAGCAACGGCAGCCTGGGGAAGAGAAACCAGAGGAGCCAAGAGAAGCACCTGTTGTGGGTGGGGGAGAAGAAGGGGATGAGCAGAGCTCAGAGGAAGATGATGAACAGGGAGAGTCTGAGGAAGCTGAACACAGGGGGTCTGAGGAAGATGGAGGCAAGGGAGAGTCTGAGGAGGAGGGGGACTCCAAGGAGGAAAAGGAATCTGAGGAAGATGGTGAAACTGAAGAGAACGAAACTGAAGAGAGCAACAAGGAAGCAGCCAGCACTTCTGACAAAGAGAGCCAAGGCAAATCAGCAGCTGCCAGCATGGGAGAAGCCAGGGATGGCCCTGCCAGCTGCCATCACCCACCCTGCAGGGACACAGCAGAAGACCCACCAGCAGCAGCAGAAGACCCCCCAGCAGTGGCAGAAAACTCCCCTGCAGACAAGCCCCCCCCAGCAGACACAGAGGTGCCCAGCACGCCCCCAGCTGCCGCCAAGCCCCGGCACAGCCAGATAGGTTGGAATCTTTTCTTACGGGTGTGCTGTAGCGGCAAGAGTGACCTACTATCAACCCTGGTGGAGCTGAGCTTGGCACATTAAACCTCGCCTAGTGCATGGCCCTGCCCTAACGCTTGTGCTTCCCCACCTGCCCCTAACACGGCCGTGGGCAGCGAGGGCGCAGCAGGAGCCCGCAGGCGCTCGTCACGCGGGTGCTCCTCACAGCAGTACCAAAACTGGCTGATATTCCCCTCCCTCCACTTTAAGTCCATGATTTCTCCTCAGGGATGTGGACACGGATAAGATTTGTAAGCCCCAGGCCCCTCCCGGCACACGCAGACATCCTAAGGGTTCTTTATCCTCCACCCACAGAGTCCTCCGGACCCTCAGCTTGGTGCAGGGGCAGGATGCTCCTGGGATGGTGGGTCTCTTCTCCACCAGCTCTTGGCTCATAGGGAAGGTGTGAAAGGCTAATCCAGACCAATGAGTTACCGATATACCAGCCCCCCTCAATCAGTGAAAGGCTAACTAAGGAAGAGGGACACCCCCCACCACGATTTCCTAGAAATCCTTGTAGACTTTGGCCCATGGGTTGGGCAATGACCTTCAGACCCAGCTGAGTCTTTTTTTTCCCTTTCATGTGCTGAAGTCCCAGCTCAAAAAACCACCCATTTTTCCCAAAAGGCAAACCCAGTTTGGTCTCTGTGGCTTCACTTGGCAAGTCAAAAGGTCTTCCTCAGCCCTATGCTCTGTAGACACTCAACACAGTCTCAGGGTTTGGTGTCCCCAGACCTGTCCCAAATCTCCCCTTACAGCCCAGCCCATCTCCCCTTCCCTAAAACCTCTTGGAGGCTCTTGGTGTGCCAGCAACTCTATGGTGAGGACACCTCTGTCCCCAAGTTTTGGGGACGCTGAGGTGCCTTCCCTGGATGGAGGCAGCTGCCTCATGCTCCCCACGTGTGGTACGGAGCCACGAGGTGCAGGGCACCGTGCAGAGGGCTCCAGGGTGACACGGAGGCAGAGGTGGGAGACCTGGGAAGGACCGGCCCTGCTGGCAAAGGCGAGGCAGCCAGGATGCGTCAGGCTGACCTGCCTCCCCGAGAGCCAGCCCCAGCCTCAGCCTCATGACCCCTGGCTCAGCGTGTAGCTTCGGGGGGACAAAGAGAGCCGGCGGCACAGAGCTTGCACCCGAGGCTGAGCCCCCACGGCGCGGCAGCTGCCAGGGGAGCGCCGGGGCCCCACGGCGCGGCAGCTGCCACGTGCTCGTGCTACGCCCCAACCCCGGGAGTCCCTTCCAGGCACGTCCTTCGCATTCCCCAGGAGCAGATAGCCCCTCCTCGGAGCCAAGCAGTCGCCCGCGATGCTTCCCCCACAGCCACAGCCCTGGCAGCCTCCAGGGACCCGTGCAAAAGGGGAAGCACGCGGCAATGCCAAGGGCGGCAGCGGCGCACGGCGCGCCCGCAGGCTCGGGCTGTGTGTGCTCCCCAGGCCCTCTCCCCAGCGGCCGCTTGCGTGAGCCCCTGCGTGGGTTCTCCCCTCCAGCAGTAACAGGCCTCTTGCTTTTCTCCTCCAGAAGAGGTTGAAGATGCCAGCGAGCCGACCAAGCGCGACCGGTCCCACTTGGAGAACACCCTCAAGCTGAACGAGGAGAAACCTGCCGATGATGTCTCTGGTGAGGGAGCCGTGCACACCCTGCTCCTTCTGCCCACACCATCCCTGCAGGACAGGCTGCTCACCATCCTGCACTAAGAGCATGGATGGGCTTTTCCTCCCCTAGAGCATTTTGATTTTCACCTTCCTTCTTGTAGGTCTGATAATGCCACATCTTCAATAACTGCCCTTTGGCTGCTCTTGGGTCAACATATTTTAGGTATTTTAAAGACAGCCCCACGAGCTTACAAGAATTAGGAGGGTAGAGAGGCTGGAAGATGCAGGTGATGAATCAGGCACATCCCTGCACAGAGAAACCTGGGGCAGCTCATAACAAAGGGTTGGGATTTTTATTCCAATTATTGATGGGAATTGGAACTCTAAGGATTTGTTCTGCTGGTCCTGTGGGCAGTCTGGGCTGGGAAGACAGTGATAACAGATACTGTGGGAAAAGGTCCTCCTTTTTTTCAGGAAGGAGCTTAAGGGCTGTGCCAGGGAGCCCTGGCACACTGGTGGAGGGATTTTTGGGATAGTGGGTGTTGAGTGCTAAGCAGCACTTACAAGGGATGTTCCTTCCACCAGCTGCTGGCAGCAGATGGGGACAGTGTCCAGCAGCAAATGTTAGCAGTGGGGTGGGGGGGCATCAAAATCATAGAATCTTAACATTATTTGGGTTGGAAGAGACCTTGAAGACCACCCCATTCCAACCCCCTGCCACGGGCAGGGACACCTTCCATTAGACCAGGCTGCTCCAATCCCCGGCCAACCCGGCCTTGGGCACTTCCAGGGCCAGGGCAGCCACAGTTTCTCTGGGTAAAATGTGTGACCGGGATCAGTTTGACCAAGATTTCAGCTGAGCCACCCTCAGGACCTGCAGGGAATTTCCCTCCTGCAGGGGATGTCCCAAGGGTAGAGGGGTTTGCCTTTCACCTGGCCACGTGCTTTCCCCCCCCAGGAGTACTGCAGCGGCTGAGGAAGATCTACCACTCCTCCATCAAGCCCCTGGAGCACTCCTACAGATACAACGAGCTGAGGCAGCATGAGATCACAGGTAATGCCATGGGCACTGGGGCCTCCAGCACCACCAGCTCCTTGGGACGCAGATAACAGTGCAGAGAGCAGATGATGGGAAGCCTCGGATAGGGTGTCTTCCTTCGCAGCTTCCCAAGAAGCCCATGCACATGCTGGGCTTAGGGCATGTGAACCCAGTGGCAGGGATTCCTGCATCTGCCTTAGCCCGTCTGCTGTCAGGGCCATCTGTGTGGGCTGAGCATTGAGCCCTGCCTGCTTTGGGTCCCCCACCTGCTCAACATCAATGCCCTGTCCCCCTGCCAAGCAGAGATCACGGCCCAATGAAACAGGCTTGGCAAGGAAGCTCAGGACCTCTCAAGGCTGGGGATGAGCTTCCTGGGGGTGGCTGGAGCTGGCATCCTTCCTGCTGGGGACGGGACACAGCCATGCAGGCAGGGTGTCCCTCAAGCTCCGCAGCCTTCACTCATCCCGAGAGTTAGAGTTTCCAGCCCTTGGCAACCTCAGACACGCTGGAGAGGTGAGCAGGTCCCTGTGGCCCCTGGCATGGTGTGGGCTGAGCCCAGACACACACGTGTCCCTCCCGGAGAGGAAGGCCTGCCCCAAGATGCTCACAGGATATGAGCAGCTCTTGTGACTGCAAGCAGCCTTGTTTCCCAAGCACAGAGGGCTCAATCCTATGTTTGAAGGCCCTGGGTAAGTCTCCTATGAGGCCCTACCCAAGCCCTGTCCTGAGCCAGGGCCAGATGTCCCCTGAACACCCAGGAGATGCTGGAGTCCCTGTCGCCAGTGTCCTACACCTTCATGCCCACATCCACCTCCTGCCAAGGTCCTGAAGTTGTCCTCCCTGTCCTGCAGCTCCGCCCGTACCCCCAGGTTTCCAGGCCCCACCAGCTGAAGCCATGTCCTCTCTCCTGGGTGAGGCAGGACCAGGATACACCCTCTCAACACATCTGCCTTTCACAGCTGGACTCGCTCCACCAGCATACAGGGCAAACTCCTGGGACACACCCCTGTAGAGCATTTCCCATTGCATTGTAGAGCATTCCCAATCCCCATTTTCCAAGCATCCTCACTGCAACTCCTAAGTCTGGGTCAGACATTCCAGAAATAGGCTTGAACATCTCCCTACCCAGCCAGAGATGTCCAGCATAAAGGCAGTGGGGCACACAGGGAACTCATGGGGAAGGGCTGTAGAGTCCTCACCACCAGCCCAGATCCTGTCCCCTCAAGACACAGAGCACCCTGAACATCAACCACCACCCACCCTTGGGATTCTGGAAGGGGTGGGTCTCATGAAACACAAGCTGTGCCCTCGCCTGCCTTGCTCTGTGCCGGTGCCAGCGGCTGGGGACCACTATCTGCTTGCCATGTGGGAGAGCAACTGAGGGTCACAGCAACATGCCCTACTGCAGCCTGTCACCCCACGGCTGCTGGCTTGCCCCCTGGCACAGCCAGCACAGCACTGCCACATGCCTGGGAAAGGAGTACCAGGAACAGAGGGATGAAACACCCCAGCATGCTCTCCACAGCCTGGCCCTGTCTCCATCCTGGTGCTCACAGGTCCAGCAACGTCCCAGCCTCCTCTCCAGGCTGTTCTGGTCCGTGTTGGTGGCATTTGCTGTCAACTCAACCTGGGACACAGTTTGGGAGGACATTAGGGGTTACAGCAGTGGGCTCTAACCCTCACTTTGCTGTTCACAGCCAGAGGATGCAGACCCCAGGCTCAGTTCCCCACCCTCAGGACATCCCACCCTGCCTTTCATCCATCCCCTGCCCAAGCAGCCACCTCCCTGCTCCCTTTTTGGGAGGAAGGAAGTGTGTCTCAGGCTCCTGCTGCCTTCCTCCCTCTCGGCTCCTGGGGAAACAACCACTAACCACTAAACCTGGTTTTTCCAGCCTGTCTCCAACCCAGCTCTTGAGCAGGATCAGCCAGCAGGTCCTGGTGTGCCTCACAGCCTGACCTCAATGCTCCATGGTCTGTTCCATGAGGAACAGCCATCCCAGGTCAGCCCCCAGCACACATCTCTGTGTCCTACACGGCACCCTCATGGTGCAGATGCAACCCCAGCACTGCCTCAGGGAAGGGCACAGGGGTGCTGCATTGCCTGCAGTCCTTGGCCCAGCTGTGGCACAGCCTGGCCATGCTCCCCTCCACAATATTTCTGTGGCCACCAAACTCCTCCAAGGATCTCTGACAGCCCAGCCATAGCCTGGCCCACACAGCCCCATCCTGGAAACCTCCAGCTCAGCAGTGTGCCTTTCATACCCACAGATCCAGCTCGTCCCAGTCCCTCATTAGCAGTGTAATTAGAGAAACATGCACATTAGTTACAGGGTTGGCCCAGGGAGCCCTCTTGACCCTGCAGGGCAGGTGAGGACACGTGGGGCTCTGGGAGCCTTCTCAGCCCTTGCCCTGCACGGTGCCCCTGCCCCGAGCAGGTTCATTCCATCACTGGTGCCCCTGCAGGGTGGGAGAAGCCCCCAACCTCACCCCTGTGCCCCCCCATGACAGGGGGGAGGCTGGAGGCTGCAGAGCTGCTGGCTCAGCTGGCTAGGAAGAGTGGGACAGCTGGGAGAGTGGCAGGGCAGGACTGTCATGGAATATGTGTGACCTTTGGAGCTGTAAGCCAATCTAGAGGGGTGCCGTGGCAGGCACCCTCACCCCTCCATTACACAGCAGCCTTCCATTTTGTGTCCCTTCCCATCGGCTCTCTTCACCTCAGTGTAATCCAAGGAGCCCCTCTGCTCCCCACAACATGTGAGAACACGCATGGAACGGAGTGTCACCTGTCCTGGGGGAGTTGTGGCTGTCACCATCGATTCTGAATTGTCAGGGTGCATCCCAGAAAGCTCCCACACACCCTCTGCTTAAGCCTGGCAGATGCCATCTCCTTCTCCCTGCCTGCCACCCTCCTGACTCTGCGCTCTGCCATCCCACGTGGATGCAGGCACGCTCCAGCTGGGTCCAACTGTGTGCTTGGAGGGACTGTCCCTAGCTGAGGGTCAGGGATTCTCCCAGTCCAGCTTGCTGTGAGGTCATGCCAGGTTGTGGTGCATGCTGGTGACCCTAATTACTGATATGTGCTAATTAGCAAGTGTTCCCCTGTAAGAAATGACCTCCCAGCTGCCATCACCAGCCACGGGGGTGAGGTACAGGTGACCCCAGGACACTTGCCAGGTTGGTGGCTGTCCTAGCCCTGGCTGGTTGGTCTCCGTGTGCTCGGTGAATGCCTCTGGGAATTGCAATAACCCTCTGACAGCGCAGGGTTGGGCTGCAGGACACCCCGAGCCACATCCCTGTTGTGCGGGGAGACGGGTTCAGTGCTTATCCTGGGAGCTACGGGTGGCTCACAGGCTGTAACTCCATCTCCCCTGCTGGGAATGTGGCTGTCAGCTCTCTCCTTGTCCTGGGCCAGGCCCGGGCTGCTGCCTCCCTCCTTGGACTCACGGTTCCTTTTCTCTCTCCCCGTGTCCCCTGCTAACAGCTTACCCCGGACGCACCCTGGGCTCCTCGGCCACAGGTTGGTATCGCTGCCTGCCCCTGCATGCTGCCAGCACTGCCTCAGCTGTCGCTGCCCTCTGGCTTTCCAAGGCACCTGTCTTGGCACAGCCACGCTTCCCAGGCACTGAGCAGACCCAGCGGCACCTGCGATGCCATGGCACCCTCTGGGGCCAGTGCTCCCAGCCCTTCCAGAGCCTGGCACATGTGTCGCTGCACTTGTCCCAGCCTGACTCTGCATCCCAACAGCCCCTTCCCTCCTGCAATTCCCACCTTTCCCAGGCCCTTTCCCTCTCAGGTTAAGACTGGTTATATTCCTCTGGCCATGGTAGTCTGTGGTAGTCCTACAGGAACAGCTGAGGTAGCTGGGGGGGCTCATCCTGGAGAAAAGGAGGCTCAGGGGGGACCTTCTGGCTCTGCAACTCCCTGACAGGAGGGGGGAGCCAGGGTGGGGTCAGGCTCTGCTCCCATGGAACAGGGACAGAACAAGCGGAAATGATCTCAAATTGTTCCAGGGAAGGTTTAAGTTGGATATTGGGGAAATTTCTTCATGGAAAGGAGTGGTCAGGCCCTGGCACAGCTGCCCAGGGCAGCAGTGGAGTCACCATCCCTGGTAGGATTTAAATGCCACGTGGATATGGAACTTAGCGGTGGCCATGGCAGTGCTGGGGGAGTGGCTGGACTTGATAATCCTAGAGGTCTTTTCCAACCTAAACAATTCCATGATTCTGTGTCGGTCCTGTAGATTGATCTCTCATCCATTGCATAACTGGGGGAGCCCAGCCAATAGCCCACACTACAGAGGGGACTTCTTCCCACCCTTCAGCCTCCTACACGCAGAAACTTCTGTGAATGTCCACCCTTGATCCCTCCTGGCTGCAGTTTAAGCCGCAGCTGTCCCAGTAACACGGGCTGGCCCCTGCCCGGCGGCCTCAGCCCCCTCGGGAGCCCAAGCTGGCTCCTCTCCCTGCCTATCCTGCTCTGGGTGTGCTGCCAGGTCCCCCTGGAGAAGCAGGAGATGGGAGATGGTCCAAGAAATGCCAACCAACAACCTGGGCCCCGTGCTGGGCCATGGGGACAATGTCCCTGCTGAGATACAAGCAGGCGAATCCCACCTTCTGTCCCTCCTGTCCCACCCCACGGTCACACTGCCACACTCTGCTGAACTGGGCTCGCCCGGACACGGGCACAGCTCTGGCAGAGCCCTGCCAGTGCCCGCAGGGCCCCTGGCTGGCTCCCTGTTGTGCCAGCATGCCGGTAGTAGAGACACTTATGTGGATATTTATAGCATATTCCGATAGCTGTCTTATCTCTATCTCTAGTTTAGGCACTCGCAGGCTGCCTGGGTGGGCGTGGGCACAGGGGGCACACAGTGTGGAGGAGGCACAGGCCATCTGCAGCCACGTGGGCTCGTCCCTCCATCTGTGGCCACACGTGTCTTGGGGATACTCGTGGATGTTGAAGCTTTGGGAGCGAGCCGGCCAGCCCTCGGAGGGCTGCTGGATCCACGCCATGGGCAGGGTGGCTGGGGGTTTGTGGTTTGTGGTGCAAGGATGGGGTGGCAGTGGGGGTGATGCTGGGAGAGTCTCTCCAGGTGTTTCAGCCTGCCTGGGTGGTTTGGGAACGGAGACCTTCGTGTCCGTGGCTCAGTCTCTACCAGGACAGGAAAGAGGTTTTGCCATGTCCTCTGCTTTGCCCGGAATCCTCGGGACAGACTTGCACGTGGGGGGTGAGCTGGCACCAGGCCCTTCTGCTGGGCTTGAGGGCAAGATGAGGGAACACCTGGCTCAGGGTTAATCCTAGAATCATGGAATGGTTTGGGTTGGAAGGGACCTTAAAGCTCATCTCATTCCACCCCCTGCCCTGGGCAGGGACACCTTTCACTAGCCCAGGTTGCTCCAAGCCCCATCCAACCTGGCCTTGGACACTTCCAGGGATCCAGGGGCAGCCACAGCTTCTCTAGGCAACCTGTGCCAGGGCCTGCCCACCCTCCCAGCCAGGAATTCCTTCCCCATATCCCATCTACTCTCTGCCCTCTGGCAGTGAGAAGCCATTCCCCCTTGTCCTGTCCCTCCAGGCCCTTGTCCAAAGTCCCTCTTCAGCTCTCCCGGAGCCCCTTTAGTCACTAGGAAGGGGCTCTCAGGTCTCCCCAGATCCTTCTCTTCTCCTGCCCCAGAGCAGCAGTGCTCCTAACAGAGGGCAGCTTGGCATTGCCACATGGAAAAACCTCCTGGAAAGCCACTGCTATAGGAGAGAAAAACTACTTGGACATGCAAACTGGAACTGCAGTTTGCTGCAACCCCCAGAGCTGAGCAGCCCAAGCAGACACAGGCTGTGTTCTCTGTGAGTGCCTGCCTCCCAGGATTTTAGGCATCAGAGGGATGAGCTGGAGCTGGGAGCGAGCAGCCACAGGGTGGCTGGAGAGAGCTGCGTGATGGAGCTGTCTCCAGCCCAGCTCAGCCTCCGGCAAGCTCTTTGCGCTGTCCGGACCATCAAGGTGACCCAAACTGCTGCTGACAGACACAGCACGGGGACATAGCAGGGACAGATGCCAGGCCAGCATCCTCCCGGGTGCGTGATGCTCCCTGCTCTCCCAGACTCCGGGCAGAAGCCGGAGAATCCACACGTGGCCTCATGTCCTGGGAGCTGCAAGGACCTGGCCTGGCACCGGCGCCTGGCACTGCCCACACAGCCCACGGGGGTCGAGATGGGGTTCACAAGCCGTGGGTGAGCTGGCAGAGGGGCTGCCCCTTGGCAGAGGGGTGGAAGTGCAGCGGAGCCAGAGCTCCCAGGTGCCCACATTCACACAGCCACACCTAGCCAGGGACGTGTTATGAAAGAGCACACGGGGACCCACCCCAAACCTCTGGCACAACATCACAGGGATAATAGTAATAATAATAATAATAGTAACAGCCATCCAAAACCCAATTACAGCTGGCAAGCAAGCAGAGCAGTGGCGACAGAGCGGCAAAGGAATGATTAATAATGAAAGTCTGAGGTTTCAACATTTGTTTTGGTCTAAGGTGGGATCCCCACGGCTCGCAGGCAGGGAGCAGGCAGCAGAAAGGGCCGTCCATCCCCTGCTTTGGAGGTGCTGCCCTGCTTTGGGGAGGAGGGCTGAGCTGCATGGATGCAGCAGTGCCCTGTGGAGAGATGTCCCCAGCCTGTTCCCTTCCCTGGTGGTGACATGGTGGCTCTGCAGGAGGGGACTCCTGCACCCACGGTCAGATGGATTCAGTGCCCTCCAGTGCCCTCAGGGCAGCAGCTCAGCACCATGGGGGCTGTGTGGCTTCCCCAACCCTGGAGATGGATCCCTGGCTTTACGGAATGCTGCTGCCTCCTATGTGGGCAGCAGCCATGGAAAAGCAGGGCCTCTCAGCTACCACAGGGGAAACAGCTCTGCCTTAGGCGCGGGGATGAAGAGAAGGTGCTGAGGGCAGCACAGCTCAAGGGCATCTCCCTGCCTTGGGTCATGGTGGAAGGCTCAGCTCTGGTTGAGGCAGCAGCTCCCAGCTCCTCTGGTGTCATCCAGCCCATTGTCTGGCTGCAGTCCTGCTGGCAACCATAGGATGGATGCTTTCCCACCCCGAGTGTAGGATGGGGGTTGGTTCCTGCCCATGGGAACTCACCCAGTTTTTGCTTTCATTCCTGGCCTGATCTGGACTTGAGCTGACCCTATCAGTCTCCTGGCTATCCTGGGCACAGCTTGGGGACTGGTATGGGCCAGGGCCTCTTCCAGCTCCTGCCTGCCCGGTGTCCTGGGGGCTGGAGGGTGGAGCACTGTGGGCACAGGCTGATTGCAAGAGTCCTATTTGAGCAGGGATTGCTCCTGGGGGCACTGGCTGTGTGTGTGTCCAGGGACCTCTGTGCTCCTGGACCCATGGCATGGCATGGGGACAGGTCTTTATGGGTCCTGAAGAAAATTGCAGGACTTGAAGAGTGCAGGATGGGGACTGTAATTGACTCTCCTGCCTTTCCCCAAGCCCAAAGCAGGGCTGTTTCCCCAGCCTGCCCTCCCCACACCCAGCTGGAGCCAGGCAGTGACCTCCTGTTTGGCCTGAGGGTTGGGAGTCATGGCCCCGGGGGCAGATCCCTGCAAAGATATGGAAGATAGGCTTGCAGGCAGTTGGCACCAGGCTTGCACGGCGCTTACCAAGGCCTGATGCTCCTGAAACCACAGCAGCTGCTTCTGCACGAGATGTTCTCCTGGCTCAGGCATGGCCTCCTCCTTGGCATGTCCCGTGCTTTGAGGCAGCTGCCTTCAAACAACAGCCCCACCCCACAGCCAGCCCCCAACCAGAACCGAACCGAGACAAGGTTTAAAAAGATCTTCCAATTCTCTGTAGTCTAAGAAGGGCCAAACCACGGAGAACATCAGGCAGCGAGGTGGGCTCTGCCGCAGAGCACGGTGACGTCCCGCTCCCGGGGCCGGCGCTGGGCAATGCCTTGGCTGGTGAATGGCTGGTGGCCCCCAAGGGCAGCTGCTTCCCTGGCAGCACCACCACATCGCTCAGATGAGGTGCTCGTTACAGCCAGGAGTTACTGGCGTGGCAGCGACGGCTATTGTTCCTTCACTTCCTCTTGTTATTTCCCCTCTCCGCAGATGGGGAGATCACTTCCAAGCCTATGGTGCTATTCCTGGGACCGTGGAGCGTCGGCAAATCCTCCATGATAAACTACCTCCTGGGGCTGGACAACACTCCCTACCAGCTGTACACAGGTACCACACGCACTGCTCTGCCGGGGGTGTGCCCCCACCTGCACTTCCACACCTGTGCGGCCAGCGATTCCCAGCCACGTCTCTTTGATTCCCCTTGTTACGGCAGGGAGGATGGGATCTGCTCCATCCCACCCGGCTGCGGTGCCACGTGGAGGGAGAGGTTCCCCATCACAGCCGAGGGCCTGTCTCACTCCCAAGGGTGGAGAAAGGTGTCTCTCCCCCAACATCCTCATCCCACAGTGCAGCGATGAGGCTCCCAACCCCTGCAACAGTGGTCACACCACAAAGGCAACTCACCTTTATCTTCTCCCCATCCCTCCTCACATGGAGTCAGATAATTCACCGTCCCAGGAGAAAAGCCATTCCACTCCTCCATGTTCCCATGGATGTCATCTCAGAGCCAAGAACAGATGTCCATGGCCACCTCAGCACTGTGGTAATGAGGGCTCCCAGGAGGTGGTTACCCGGGGCACCTTGTGCAGTGAGGCCACTTCCAGAGCAAACAGCCCCCATAGAAAACAGAAAAGCCCTTCTGGCTTTTTCCCAAGAAGTTTGGGCAGGAATTTCATAGCTCCACAACTTGCCCTGCCCCATCTCTTGGAAAGCATACAATGCTTGTGATGCTCCCAGTCTCAGGCCAGCCCTGTTGTGTGCATAGCCTGGCATGGATTTCACGCCTCTGCTGCTCCTCTCGTTGCTGCACAGGGGCAGAACCCACCACCTCCGAGTTCACTGTCATCATGCACGGCCCCAAGCTGAAGACCATCGAGGGCATCGTGATGGCTGCTGACAGCACCCGCTCCTTCTCACCCCTGGAGAAGTTTGGGCAGAACTTCTTGGAGAAGCTCATAGGGATCGAGGTGCCCCACAAACTGCTGGAGCGAGTCACCTTTGTGGACACACCGGGCATCATTGAAAACCGCAAGCAGCAAGAACGAGGTAGGGGTTCACTGGGTTCATCTAAGGGACCCCAGGAAAGATGCCATGATGATCTGAGGTGACAAAGGTGGCTGAAGCACAATGGGGGAAGAGCCCTGGGCCACAAAAAGGGTCTCGCACTGGAGGAGAGGGTGATGTTTGTATGCCTGTGGCTATGGCAGCAGCAGTTGAGACCTGGGGAACACACCTAGAGCAGACATTTCTGCTGTTATTTCCTGAGAACTCTTTGGGCTGCTGATTGTGTGCCTGAGCTCACCAGTTAACGTCCTGCTTGTCACCCTTGGAGGCAGGCTTGGTCAATGGCTGGTGTTACAGTGGGGCCCATAGAAGCACCAGCCTGTCCCCAGAGCACCTGGGGTGCCAGGACAAATCAGCTGTGCTCCTTGGCCTGGATATCTGCAATGATGTGGCCGATGAACGTGTTCAGGGAAGGGAACGGAGCTGGGAAGGGGCTGGAGCAGCAGGAGCAGCTGAGGGAGCTGGGGGGGCTCAGCCTGGAGAAAAGGAAGCTCAGGGGGGACCTTCTGGCTCTGCAACTCCCTGACAGGAAGGGGGAGGCCAGGCAGGGCTCCCAGGGAACAAGGGACAGGACAAGAGGAAACAGCCTCAAGCTCTGCCAGGGGAGTTTAGGTTGGATATTTAGGAAAATTTCTTCACTGAAAAGGTGGTCAGGCACTGGCACAGGATGCTCAGGGCAGTGGTGGAGTTACCACCCCTGGAGGGATTTAAAAGCCACGTGGATGTGGCACTTTGGGACATGGTTTAGTGGTGGCCTTTGCAGTGCTGAGGGAATGGTTGGACTTGATCTCAGAAAGCTTTTCCAGTCGTAAGGATTCTGTGATCCTGTGATTCGATATCTGCTCACAGGAGCAGCAGGAACCTGTGGGAGGGAGAAAGGTTTCAAGGGGCAGCTGGGGGAGACAGGTAGTCACAGGCTCAGACATCCAGGGATGGGTTTTTACATCTCTGACATGTTTTAGCACCCGAGAAACAGGTTCTAGGCTGCAGGGGAAGTCCGCTGTGCCTCACACTCCATCCAACCTGGACAGGGCACACGGCATGGCAGGCTCAAGGTTTATCTATCCCTTGATGAAAGGACTCATCCTGTGCTGGCCAGTACTGCTGGATTTCTCTCTTTCCTCTCCTAAAGGTTACCCATTCAATGACGTGTGCCAGTGGTTCATCGACAGAGCCGATCTCATCTTTGTTGTCTTTGACCCTACGAAGCTGGACGTGGGCTTGGAGCTGGAGATGCTGTTTCGCCAGCTGAAGGGCCGCGAGTCTCAGATCCGAATCATCCTGAACAAAGCTGACAGCCTGGCTACCCAGGAGCTGATGAGAGTCTACGGCGCCTTGTTCTGGAGCCTGGCTCCTCTCATCAATGTCACAGAGCCACCCAGGGTGTACGTTAGCTCCTTCTGGCCTCATGACTACAATCCGGAAACCCACAGAGACCTGTTCCTCAAAGAAGAGATATCGCTCCTGGAGGATCTCAACCAGGTGATTGAGAACAGGATGGAAAACAAGATTGCCTTCATCCGCCAGCATGCCATCCGGGTGCGCATCCACGCCCTCCTGGTCGATCGCTACCTACAGACCTACAAGGACAAAATGACCTTCTTTAGCGATGGAGAAATGGTGTTCAGGGACATTGTGGAGGATCCTGACAGGTTCTTTATCTTTAAGTCCATTCTGGCAAAGACCAATGTCAGCAAATTTGACCTCCCCAACCGCGAGGCTTACAAGGACTTCTTTGGCATCAACCCCATCACCAGTTTTAAGCTGCTGTCTCAGCAGTGTTCCTACATGGGAGGGTGTTTCTTAGAGAAGATCGAGAAGGCCATCACCCGTGAGCTTCCTGATCTCTTGGGAAGCATTGGCTTGGGGAAGAAGCCCAACGTCCTTTCCTGTGATGTCACTGGCTGTGGTGAAACCCCAAAGAACCGCTACAGGAAACCCTAAGGTGATCCATAACCTAACCGTCCACGTGTTCCTACTGGTGAATGAGCTTATGTCTTATCTGTCCAAAAAGCCATGGTTTGTTAACCCTTTGAGTGCCATGCTGGCAAAGGCTACCGTACGATGAGGACTTTGAGTCATTGACCTTGATGGCAGGGGAAGACGGGTGGGCATAAGAAAGAGAATAAAAACTGTGAATTCCTGACATTTTATCTTTGTTCTTTCGAGTAGAAGGCAATGTTTAAGCTGTAAGTATGAGCAATGCACTGGGAGCTAGAACAGCAGCTGCTTTTCCACTGATGCCAAGAGTGCGTGAAGAGGAATTTCTGCGTCCCCAAAGCCATGCGGGAGCAAGAACAAGGGCACGGTGTGAGAGCACAGGGGAGAGCAGTGACACACTAACCCAGGCATCACCAGGAGCCCCAGCCCAAAGTGCTGGCCAAGGAAAGAGGGGCCAGGTCCCAGCTGTTGTTTTCTCACACAAACATGCTACAAATCTCAGCAAATATTGATCTTGTTTTTCTTTCCAAGACTTCTAGGTCACCTGGTGAGTTCTCCTTTCATTTAACAGCTGAGTTGATCTTCTGCAGCCTTCACCCGGGTGTTCACCTTGAGAAGGGGCGTTTGCAGGGGTGTTTGTAGCTCCAGACAGAAAGCTGTGATGGGATTTGCAGGTCCATGTCAGAGGAGGAAGTGGTCTGGAAAAGAGCGGCCAGCACTGGCTGAGCTGTGCTGGAGGAGGGTCAGCACCCAAAACCAGGTGGTCCCACAAGGAGCTGTCAGCAGGGTTTCCTTCCCCTGGGTCAGCATAGGAGAGAGGGCACTTTGGGCCTGTGAGTGTCATTAACTCAAAATCCATGCTGGCAAGTCCCACCTGCAGACCAGCAGGGCTCTGAGGGTAAGGATTTGGCAGTTTGACCCTGTTCAAGTCCATATTGCTGATTTCTCAGTCAGACCCCCATGTTTTTGTGCTCCATGGAGGGAGGCAGGAATAGGGGGTGACTAGCTGTGAAGTGAAAAAGGTGGCACCCTTTTTGCCCACCTGCTGCTTTGTCCTCTCCAGGACAGTCCAAGGAGGTTTCTGGGGCTTGTTTTCCAAACTCCTCCCATTTTAGCCATTTGTTGGTTCATCTCTGAGCATCGCTGCTCAGTCCTGAAGGAGTATTGCTTTGGAAGCACCCGGGCAGGGTGAGGTTCCCCAGGGACAGCTGACCTTGAAACCTGGCCCTCATGGACAGCACAGCTGGCTGCTGACCACAGCCCAAACCAACCAGGAGGGAGATGTTGTCCTGGATGGAGACAGGCACTTTTGAGCCCACCATGGATCTGCTGAACGTCCCTTCTCCTTCCTCCTGCCAAATGCCCATTGTAAGCATTGCTCTTCAGAAAACCTCTGGAGCAGAGGGACTTATCTTTGATAGAAACAAGAAGACATGGAGGTGCTGGCTGAGGCAAGAAAAAGGCAAAAGGAATGGAAGAGGGAAAGAGAAAACAGAATGGAAGGCTGTGTTGTTATGGGAAGGGTGCGAAGGGCAGCACCCCACATGTCCATGTGTGCAACAGGACGTGAGCTAAGGAGAACTGTGGGAGCTCCACATCCCCTGTGCACTGTGAAGAAAAGGTCCCCTTGAGTCCAGGTGAGCTTGGGGGGACACTGCCCCAGGGACTTCCATCCTCCTGACCTCTGCTTCGAGGTAGGACTCTGCATTTGAACTAATGAAGCCAAGACCCTAATCTACATTCAAGTACGGGAAGGGTCATGGCAGAGGGACCTTGCCCACAGCACACAGGGACCGGAGGTGCAAGGGAAGGCAAGCAGAACTTCAGAGAGAGCAGCAGCCAGAGCAGCCTGGAGAGAAGTGATGTGCTCATGAGTCAGTGCCATGATGTCTCAAACCTGCCCAAGCACTGCTGCCCCTCTGCTGCTGTTCCTTCTGTCTTGCACCGTTGCTCATCGGTGTCCCTCTCCGTCTCACCGCTCGCTCTCCTCCACCAGGCTGGTCTGCATGGTTTTCTCAAGAGCTAATGGAAGAGAAACACTGATAGAAACAGGCCACTGCTGTCACTGTTCCTGCTGTTGCACTGTGTGCCACTGTCATGGCGAGCAAAGGCCACCAAACATTTCTATTTGCAAGGCTTGTATCGCGCCACCTCTGTCCTTTGTTGCCCTGTCCCCCTAAAGCCTGTGGGGTAGCCAGGGAAAGGCCCCCCATCTGCTCTCAGGCCGCTCCCATTGTTCTCCCCATCCCTCCTCTGGTTTCCTTTTCTCTTGCTTTATTTTCCAGCCCTCATCACCTCCTCTCCTCCCTTCATCTGCCCTTTGGCACCTGCATGCCCTGCGCCAAGCCCTGTGCCCATGCCTTGGATGTGTCTCCTCCATGGCAGCAAGAACCCTTTTCCCCCCTCTGATATGATGCGCTTGGGTTCTCTTTCAGAACTGGTGGCCTGTTCCCTGCTCCCCGTCACGCACGATGACTCGGCTCCGTGCTGGCTGGGGGAGGTGACGCCACTGAGATGCTTCCTCTCCCATGGATGCAAGTGGCTGTCAGTCCCAAGAGGACTGCAGTTCTCAGCCCAGCTCTCGCTGAGCTTTCTTAGGAGAGCTCTGGGAATCTGGGATTGAAAATGAGGAGCAAGGAGGCCTTTTCATTCTGCTGAGAAACCCCAAGCACCCAGAGTACTGGGCAGGGTGAGAGTCTCATCTGAGAGCATTGTGGGAGGGAGGGAGCTGGGGCACATGCCTGTGTAGATGCCCATGATTGTGTGCATTGGGATAAAACTGTCAGCTTGAACATCAGCCTGTCTAATAAAACCTGGTATTTTCCAAACACACTCCCTGGAGATGCCTGTTTTGTTTCTCCTGCTGGTGCAGGAACAAGTGCTGGGGCTGGGGAGGCTGAAGGGGTGCAGCTGCAGGGACTCCCATCTCCTTCGCTGAATCCCAGCCTTGTCCCCATCCCTTGCACGGGATCTGCCAACCATCCCTAGGTCATTTGGCTGCTCTTCCAACCTGGCTTCCTGTGCCTTAGGCCCAACAGGCAAAGCAAACCCCGACTCCTTTGCTTTGTGCCTCAGGGCAGAGTGTCTCCCTGGCGGGACAGATCCTTGCTCCCACCCACTCCAGGAGATGCTGGTTGGGGACCATGGCAGAAGGACCATGGAGGAGGATGGGGGATGGGGTCCACAGCAGAGGGCAGGGGTCAGGGATCATGGAGGAGAACAGGGGGCTGAGGACCATGGAGGAAATCAGGGATTTGGGAAGCATGGAGGAGGGTAGGGGGTCCAGCATCATGGAGGAGGATAGGAGGCTTGAGACCATGAAGGAGGGAAGGGACCATGGAAAAGGGCAAGGATCTGGAAACATGGAGGAGGGCAGGGGGTTGGGGACCCTGGAGGAAGGCCGGGAGTTGGGCATCATGGAGGAGGACAAGGACTTGAGGACCACAGAAGAGGGCAGGGATGGGGGACCACAGAGAGCAGCAGGGGCCACCAGCCACCCAACGGCAACTGGAGCTCACGCAAACTGCTCACGATAACCCTACTCCTGGCCTGTCTGTCTGCCTTTCCGACTATCTGTCTCGCTCACTAATCAAAGAAGATTGTTCCAAGAAAGCTGGAAGAAAAGAAGGAATGTCTCACTTGGCCGTGGCTTCCTTTGGAAAGTCTGGAAAAACTGTGGCATCTTGACGTGCGTGAAGGTCTGCCTGGCGAGCAGCACATTTTCCTTGCAAGGCTGCTGTGAAGACGTGAATCATGGGCCGGTAACGCTGCTGGCAGCGCGAACAGCGATTCCACTGAGACGTGGTGCTGGCAGCGGCTCTGCTGTATCTCTTGGACGGAAAAGACAAACATTTATCATTGTGACATCGCTGGGGAAGAGCGGCTGGTGCTGCCGAGAGCCCAGGAGTGGTGGGATCCTGGCTGTGCCCAGGGTGCTCCCACCAAGGGCAGCGCCCAGCAGGTTTGCCAAAGGTCTGCAAAGCTCCTGAGACGCCGGCTAAGGGGTTTACAGTCCCTTTTGGTTGTCCTCCATGCTCTCAACCCCTCGGCAGCATATCTGCACTTCAGGGATGAAAATATACTGTATCAAATCATCCAAAAAGGAGCAAAAACCTTTGGAAAGGTCTGCTGGGAGCCAGAGGCAGCCCCGGTGCTCTGCCTGCTGCACGGTGGAGGTCTCCCTGTGCCACCATCCCCATCCAGCCTGCCCCCTGCTGTCCCCACGCACCCAGTGCTGGGGCCAACCCCCACCCCAAACGCCCTCATGCTGCAATTGCAAGCCCCCAGTAGCCTTGGCATGTTTATGAAGCCACTCGCTCTCTTCCCAGACGGTCCTGAAAATCTACCCACTCGGTTGTCCACCGGAGCTGGGGCAGCCACCCTCCCTGCCGGCAGCAGATGCTTGACTGGTTCAAGCTGTCATTTACAGCTCCCAGAGCCAACAAAACACCCTTTCCATGCAAGTCCCTCCTTTTTGGGGGCTTTGGAGCTTTGTGCAGCCCCAAGAACTCCCTGGCTTGCACTGACCCCAGCCCTTCAGCATCCCTCCAGAAACAGGGTCTGGGCTCAGTTCCATCACCACCTCCTTGCTCAGAGTCAGAAGAGCTGCAACATTAAGTGTGGATGTGCAGAGTGTGGCTTCAGGACATGTCCCACCTCAAACCAGAGCACTGTGGCCAGCTGTGTCTGCAGAGAGCCCTAAAATCAACACCTTTCCCCCAAGATGTGTATGTGCAGGACACCAAACCAGGGAGGTAAAACCAGGGAGGTAAATCAGTAAAGCTGTGTCTTGAAGAGCATGCAGGGGCTTCGGACCCCCTGCCCTCCTCCATGATACCCATAGAAACATGGAATCATTAAGGTTGGAAAAGCCCTCTAAGATCATGAGCTCCAACCGTTCCCCCAGCACTGCCAAAGCCACCACTAACCCGTGTCCCCAAGTGCCACAACCACACATCTCCACTGGAGGAGGATTTGCACACTGCAAAGGGGTTTGCATGTGACATCAGCGCTTCCCAGAGGGGACAGGGTGAAGGGTGGGGAGGATGCCCACTTCTGGGGCTGCCTGCCTTGGGAACAGCCTTGGGCTGGGGAACAGGGATGTCCCAAAGGATTGTCTGCTTGGAGGAGATGGGTAAAGCCTGGATGTTGGCCCCAAGAGGTCACCATTCGCTTTAGTACACCTGTGTGACATTCAGGGCAAGAGCAGAGGAGTCAGGGCAGACTGAAGCCCTGGGAAGGGGATTTTCACTCCAGGAAGGGCATTTTCCCCCAGGAAGGGCATTTTTACCCCATAAGGTGTCCACCAAAAGTTATGCCTGCAAAATGGAGGGATGGGGGGCTGGTGAGCCTGGAGGTTACCCCAAAGGGGACGAGAGGCCTGAGGGATGGCAGGGTGCTGACACATTGCTGTCCCCAGACAGGGACTGGTGCAGCCAGTGAGTTCCCATCAGTTATTATATGGATACCCAGCACTCCCAACAGGTTAGTGCATTCAGCTGCTCCTGCTCTAACACACTCATTAGTGGTCATTTAATTACAGGATGCAAAAACGAGCTGTTCCAAAATACTCATATACCTATGGAAAACACGTAATGAGTAATTAGTGCTGCTAATGAGAGAGGGAGTTGTGGTACCAACAACAGGAGAACTCCATCAGCATCACGGCAATCCCGCAATCCGCCCTATCCCGGCTGGTCTGCTCTGACCTGGAATTGCCCCAGCGGCCTTTTGGGGCAGAGGGAGAGAAAAGGGAATGTGGGCGAGTGAGCTGGTGGCGAGTGGCCTTTTCCTACCCACGGGAGCCACACGGGGTGTCCAAACCCACCTGTCTTCCCAGCAAAGGCTGCCGGAGGCAATGGGAAGGGAGTGCCAGTGCCACCAGCACTTCAGCTCCGGGTGGAAATCCAGCAGCACAGGGAAGCCCATTGTTTCTTTGCAACTCTCCAGTGCCACTGGGCTGGAGGTGGGAGTTGCTGGGCTGAGCATGCGAACCAAGTGCTCCCGGGGCGGGGAACGCTGCCGGCTTCTTCCCAGTAGCTGTGATTAATTATTGTTAATACTAAATTCAGCACTTTTGTGCAGGAAGCAGAAGTGCTTAGGCAGAAGCCCAGCTCCTGTCCTACCTGTCATTAAAAAACATTGCAATTAAGCTCCAGTGGAAGGAAATACAAGTAAATGCATCCTCTGTAAGTGGCTTCAGCTTTCCATGGACATCTGTGTCCCCCGTTTCCTCTTCGGCTGGCCGAGCTGCTTCTGTTTTCCCTCTTCCCATGACCCATACGTTGCTTTTTCTCCTTAATCCTGCCCTCAGCTCCCAACGGTGAGGGTGGGAGCAGGGAGGAAAGGAGCCCCAGCTGCCTCTGACCCATTGCCACTGATGGAAAGTTCATGTCAGCTGCAGCTGCAGCCCCAGCCCTGGCCAAAATCAAGGCTGTACTCTGGGTACCTGCTCACCTAGTTGGACCCCGATGCTCTCTTTGCTCCTTTCCATGGGCAGAAATCCAAATGCTTGGTGCCTTCTGTGTGATGAAGGGGTGCTACTGCCCCAGTATAATGCATTTAACAAACTATTTCCACCTTGCAGTGGGTCTGGATGGGACTTTCAGCAGCTGAGACGGGTCCACCTGAGCCAGAGAATGTCAAGAGGAGCTATGGTGGGGGGCTGAAGTGGGACCCTCTTCTGCCTCTCTCCAGATGGGACTGCAACGTGACCAGAAGCTGTGGTTAAAACACAGGGAATGCCAGGAGAGGCAGGTGGGAGTCACAGCAATGAAAAGCCAGGTATGTCAGGTCATGGCGAGTCCTGTGTTGCTGTTCCTTCCACAGAAGATCCTTAAAGCCCAAACATTGCCCGGGAAAAGGGAAAAAACCAACAAGATAAGACTTAGGGCAAGGGAGCTGGAGATAAAAACGGGCAGCGAGGAAAAATAAACCCTGTATCAAGGGCAGTACCAGTGCCAGGAATACTACACCGGCTTCTGTGCAGAAACAGCCCGATAAACGGTGGAAAAAGAGTTTGAAGAGGGATTCATTCTTCTTTCAGGGGTTTCAACAAGTAGTTTCATGGCAGGTGCAATATACACTCATGATATAAAAGAAAAACTGTTTTTAAAACAATCATAAACCAATTTTTTTTTCCAATTGATTGTTTCCTGTTGATGAGGGGACACCTTTTGGTCTCAGCTAGTGGCCAAAGATGCTTTTAGCTTTGATATCCATTAAAGAGTGGAACGAAATGTAGACAGTATTTTCACATGAGCAGTAGATTCCAATTATATAAAAGTTTTTAATAGCTGCTGAAAAAGGTTCATGGCCCAGTGCTGTGATCCAGCACAACAAAAGGTCCTATTCACATGAGGGAGCAGATCTGAGACTGCCTGAGGAATCTTAATTCCTGGATTTCTCAGCTTTTTGCTTTTTTTTTTTTTCAAACATAAAGGATCCCAATAAACCAACGATGGAGATCTTGACATAATGTTATTTTCCTGCTAAAAATTCTACAGTTTAAACTCTGCCCTATAAACACTCTGGCCTTCAGGTCTACCTCCAGGTATCAATAATCCCCTGCTGGTCAGCAAAACCCACCATGGATATAAAGTAAGGGACATGTGAAAACTGCAGAATCGAGGCCAGCGATTGCAAAACAGTCTAAACTATAATCCTCCATTTTCATTAGTTTCTTGAAAAAGTTCTGCAGTGGGCTTGAAATCCTTCCTGTTTTGTTGAGCCAAAGGTGATTTTTCTCCCCAGGCAGTCTGAGCACAAACCTTCCCACTGGTTTTAAGTTGTCAGGCTTCAAAAATCACATTTCCCACTAAGGACATTCTGCCCTTTTCATTGAGAGCTTGACATCGACATCTATTGTGTAAATAAAGCTAATTAAAGACAGTTATTATTGCTAGACGTAAAAGTCCTCTAGCCCCACAGTCCAGTAGATTTGGCTGCTTTTGCTAAATGAAGCTTTGAGCTCTCCCAATGCTGCAGAAACACTAAACACAACATTTTCAGCTCACTGAGAGGTTTCTTCAGCCCTGCTTGTGTTTTCTGTAAGATTGCAGGGTTTAAAAAAGGGAGCTCGTCCAGCACACAGTGTTTGCCACGTCTCTGCCTGGAGATGCAGGAGGTGGATGGGGCAGCCCAGAACAGCCCTGCTGTCAGCACCCACGGGCACTGGGAGCATCCTGCATTCCTGTGTGTTCACTTTTCAGCCTAAAATAAAACTGAAATACAACTTCAGCCAGAAACTCGACATCTTCATCCTGAGCAGGGCAGAGGTGGTGGGCTCCAGGCAGTGACCACCTGAAGCTCTGTCCTGTTGAAGAGAGAGACATCCTCCCACTAAGCTGTCACTGCCATGGGTTGCCTTTCTGGGAAAAATCACGGCAGTGACTCTGTGTTGCTGAAGTTTCCTTGGTTAGTGACTGTCCAGGGGAAGAGGTGGGTTCTGGGCTGGTTTTAGTCAGGATGAGGTTAGGAATGTGACAATCTCTCCAAGAGCCTTGCCCACATTTCTGGCTTGGAAGAAGGAGTTTGAGGTTGTAGCAAAGTGATGGAGTCAGTGCCTCCTGGTCTGGGGGTAAGACAGGGCAGGAGGAAAGATCTGGTTAAAACCGACGTATCTCCACTCAAAGTGTCTCTGGAGGAGTCCATGGGCCTTGACTGTAAACTGGACACAATGAGAAAAGGAAGGGAGAGACCCAGATTAAGGCCAAATCCTTCATAAAATTGTCCAGATAAAAAAATCAAACATGGCCATCATTGTTTGGGTTATAATAGAACAAGACTGAATATGTGTTACAACTGTGACAGGGGAATGGAGTATTTTCCCTGGTTGTCCACAGGGCCAAAGATGAGGAAGGAACTGAAACAAGGATGGGAAAAGAGGAGAAATGGGCAGACAGGAAAAAGCCACTTAAGCACAATAAATCTGCTTCTCAGTCCCCACTTCCCTGGTGCACGGCTGGAGCCTTTTCTCTCCCTCTGGCCACATGTCTCTGCCTCCCAAAATCACCACGGGGACTCAGAGGAGTGTGGAACATCCTTCAGCTGAAGCCAGTGGAATATCTTGCTTTCATATTTTCAGCTTATCGAGGAGCAGGTTCTTCAGGTTCTACACAGGAATGTAACATTAATAACTGAGATGTTTTGACTGGACACATAAGAAACACAATCTGCTTATTTGTTTGTTCGTACTGAAGAAATTTCAGCTCCTGGTTTTGTTTTCCAAGTGTTCTAGGAATTCATTTCCCAAATTAACAGACAAGATGTGCAACAGTTTCAGGCACGAGGTGACAAGATGGGGTCACACACAGCAGCATGGTCTGCACCAAATTCCCTTTCTGAGACATCCTTTGGTAAACACCTCACCTCTGAATCCCCCAAAGGTACAAATCACGCAGAGCCTCTGGGAGCTGGAGGAAACCTTTGGTGGCAAGTTGCAGGAAAGCCTGTCATGGGATTTTTCCTGCCATGTGCCACGAGGCACAAGGATTATTTGATTTTTGCCTATCAACAGTGACTGTCAGTACTCCCATTAGCCCAATTCAAGGAGATTCCTGGTTTATAAAAGGATTAGGGCCCCATTCCTAAATCCTGGCTACATTTAGCCAAAAAATGCTGGACTGTAGCATTTCTCCCTCTGTGACCTTTCCCTGTGTTCCATGTGCCACCTTGCTTTGCTCTCCAGCTCCCCTTTTTTAGCAAACATCTGCTGTGTTTTCAGTTCCCAGAACTGTCACCCCCTCCTTCCCTGTGGAATCAGGCATTCCCTCTTACCTCTGTCAAAAGGTATTTAATGGATCTGCCTCATCCACAACCAGCACGACCCAGACCTGAGGGAGGTCACACTTTATTTCCACAATACACTGCAGTTGTCAGGGCAGCACCAGAGGTAAAAATGCCTGGGAGATGTGATAACCACCTCTGCCAAAGTGTTACGGTTTAATGTTCTCAGCAACATTTTCCTCCCAGTTCTTTTTCCCCCTGGAAACAGAACTAGGCACGTGGCAGAAACATGCCATTCACTCAGTTTTAAACACAATTTTGGGGAAGGTGTTTGCTTTCACACTAAACCTGGTCTGGTGGAGTGTCCCTGCCCATGACAGGGGGTTGGATCTTTAGTGTCCCTTCCAAGGCAAACCACTCATGATTCTCTGGTTCTACAAATTACCCTGTATGGTTTTTTCCTGGTTTCATCAACGTCTCAAGCCTATCACCACAGCAAGAAATTGAAATAAGGGCTGCATCCTGTGTTGGCAGACAGGAGAAGTGAACTTTCTCCAAGCTTAAGAACACAAGTCTGTACAAATCTTCTTAAATACAAACTAAAAACTGATAGAATAGTTTCTCATTGCCTTCCACTTCAGACCTGTCACATCATTAAATTTCTCAGATGTATCTGCTCTGATTGGAGTAGTGGAAGCCATCTCTCTTCCTGGACAGCACCAGAGCTGCAGCCACACACATGAAATCCCAGGTAGAGGAGAGAAGAATGCTCTCTTCCACCTTTCTGGGGGGGGAAAAAGCACCAAAAATCCAGTATTAGTGAGTTTTTTTGTTTTTTATTAAATTCTGGCCCCCACAGGGCAGAATGACAGGTTTGTGGTTAAAATAGAGCCAGGAAAAGAGCAAGTGAATCTATTCAGGGATGCCTTTGGGAACACTCTGCTCGGCTCGGACAGGGGTGGCTCTCACCAGATCCATTCCCAGCTCAGCCGCGGTCGGGGTCACCTTTCCATCACGGATCAACCGAGACGAGGGATCAAGTCACAAAAATGCCACAGCAACTCTCTTCTTCCCAGAAACCTAAATTTAAAAAGGACTTGGTGCAAGCATAGCAAATGTTTCAAGAAGTTTTATCCGTGCAATTCCTTGCGACTCCTTAGAGGGGCTTTACTGTGGATTTGCAGCAGGTCGTTCTCCCACACCTGCAATGTGTGCATGGGATGACTGCATGACCCTGGAATTGTGCCCCTAAATTCTCCTTCCCACCTCTTTTCACCTGACTAATCCAAAGCAATAAAAATAAAACGCGTTGCAATTTGCAGCTGCGCTACTGAAAACAATCAGAAAACAGTAAAATTGTGTGTTGCAAGATTCACATCTATTGCAAAAACAACATTTTTTTCAAATCTCTGTAGTTTCTTCCATAAAACTGCAGGAAGATCCTGTACCAAGGGACACCCCAGGAAGAAACTTGCCTGGGAGGTTATATGAATAGTTCAGACTAGTTTAGAATAATTTGCTTTTTAAATTGCAATAATACAAATTACTTCTGCTGCTCCTGTAAAAGACAGCTCCCCTCTCCATCAGGGTCTTCCCACACAAACTGCTATGAAGACACGCTGACTAAATAAGCGAGCTGTGAGAATACAAAGGTTTTATTTTCTGCTCCTCTATAGCCTTGGCTTCGTAAACCTTGCTTTGCAAGGTCATGCAAGTGTTGATGTTACACAGGTGGTGGAGCATCAAGGCACAGGGGAACAGTACCTGGGCATCCAGCCCTTCTTTCAGAGGAGACAGAGGGAAAGTTTCCAGGGAAAGTAAAATACAACAGGACTTTCCCTAAGACAAGGGCCTGTTTTCCCTCAGCCAGGGAATGGTTGCACATCTCACCTGCGCAGGGTTTGAAAGAGGTTACTGGTTTTTGTCTGCCCCAAGGGAAAACCAAGAGCACCCACGGGAGGGGGCACAGGCAAGTGCTGCCTGAGTGCCCCCTGAAGCTTCATTTTGCATGGGTGTCCCTTGGTAGAGCACCAAAAATTACAGATGCTACATCTGCAGGAGAAAAAGCTGCCCAGCTTGGGAAGGGCCAAGGGGTGAATTCGCATTATCGTTACTCTTCTATTTCTTGGCCTGACTCAGAGCCACAGAAGCTCCTCCCTAAGTTAATCACAAAAGGATGACTTTTATATGCCTTTTCACTGCCTTCCACCTACTCATTAAGTCTTGCCGATGCCTTTAGTGTCATTTCCCACTCTTTGACTGCAGCTCTTGGTCATTTTCACTGTTTTTTGCTGGTTTATACTGTGCTATAAAGCAGAGTTACTGCATGGCAGCGGGAGTGACACAACTCCACCTTGGGAATGCTGGATGAGCACCACTGTAGCTGATCTCTAGTCAGTGTTTTTGAGCTTCTACCCTGTCTTCTTGCCCTCCTCTCTTAAAGGCTTAAGCCTTTGCTTCAGCCTGGTTGTAGCCTGTCCCCTGTCTCCCTAGTGTGAATGTCCTGAGAAGCTGCAAGTAGATGGAGCAGGACTTTATGATCACTGGAGGTGACATCAGTGACTGCCACTTGTACAGCCCTTCTCCTGCTCTTTACTCCTTGGTACTTCCACACCCACACCGTCCCACTCACAGCAACATTAACACTCCTACTTTGAGTCAGAAAATGCCTTCTTATTTCCTTTTCTTTTTTTAAAGAAGCGGAGTGTCATGCAAGTCCCTCCACGGAGTGTTCATAGCTGTAACAGCCCGTTAGATGAGGCTGTATTTGCAGACAACAGTGGTACTTCCTCTCTTCGGAAACGGAGCAAGTTTCTATTTTGGGCTCTGATGACTCAAGGGTGAGGTACCCGAGCTGACTCAGCAGCTTGGCAAGCCAGGAGAACTTCTGGTTATGAATGGAATGAGCAATAAATTTTAAGTTTGTCTTCGTCTTACAGAAATGTATATTTGAGTGAAGCCACCTCCTGGTGGCAGACGCTTGGCCACAGAAGCAGAATATTCTGCACTGCTTTCAGCATAAAGACCACTCCAGTGAGACAACCATAAAGCCTGCAAGTAAAACCCTGGTACCATGGGAGCCAGAGATTCCCACTCAGCCGGACCAGGATTTATCCTCCCTCCTGAGACACATTGAAAGATCCAAGTCACATAAAAAGATCTTCTACTGCTTACTCACTTATTTTATCTGTGCATCGGGTACACAAAACTGTCTCGGTAATAAGCTGGAGAGAAATTTCAGAAGGATGAAAACACACACCACCAAACCAACCTGGCCACCACGGGGAAGTGAGAAGAATGCACCACCCACTTACTCAGCTTCCATGGCTTTGTATGGAAAAGATGTCTAAGGTAACCCTTGTGCTCTTCTGCTGTGGAAAAACGAAACAGGCATCGTGATACTTGAATAATTTTAAAAACCGTGGAGCAGGAACAATGTTTCATGGTATTTTCATATGTTTACCCGTTAATCTGTGAACAGAAGTCAGAAAACTTGTTGGGTTTTGTTTTTTTAAAGAGTTGTTTCACCTAGAGGTTACTAGGATTCAAACAAAGCTTGCAGTGAGTGCTGCACGTCCACAAGGAGGAAGACACAGTAGTTTGTAAGAAAGTGAGATGTTGCCATTTATTAAGGTAAAAAAGGAGGAATGGGGCATCTGAGCTGCCTCCCTCGAGCCTTTCTGTCTGCCGAAGGTGAAAACAGATTTTAACATATTTGCCTCCAATATTTATGCTGTTTCCAGGCAGGATCAGTAGCCCGTGATGCCTGTTCTTTCAGGCTGCAAGTTTTCCTTTTGACAGCACACAATAAAAGCTGCAAACTTCTTAATAGCATTCCTCCTCCCCAGCTGCACCAACCACGCTGGCATTAAGACACGCCGTTGTTCCAGCCAGCCGTTCCCATGTCATATTCTGCTGCCTCGTGAAGGCGGTTTGTTAAGTCTAAAAAAGCATCATGTGGGTTGTCACATTTCAGAGCCCCCTAAATAGCTCCGTGTGGCTCCATCAGATAAGCGCCCAAGTACAATATTATGAACGCCAAACAAGAGCTCATCATTAGAGCTGACAAAGCTGTGCCTCGGAGAGGGGAAGTAAACTCAGTTCTGGAGATTAAATATGTATATTTAGTGCCATGAAGTTAAGAGAACTCTGTGAGTTGGATTTGTATTTGCCCAGCTATTGCTCTGTAAAGGATGTCCTCTAACTCAGTCTCTGCGAAAGGAAACCCGCCACAGTGTTTTGGAAGGGTGGTCAGAATTCTCCACAGGAGACTAGCAGAACCCAGAAAGAATCCAAGACTCAAAATCCAGCCCTTCCAGGATGTGCTCAGTGTGGTTGCTAAGAAAGTGATCCAGAGGAAGCGTCTTCCTTGAAGGATGCTACAGACATTACCCCTCAGGCACGTCCTCAGTGGGGAACAGAACACTGACTGTATTGTACTCCGTGGGGTTAAACTCCTCCTGGATAAAAACAAACCACAAGGTGGGGAGGGGGGGTGATAACAGATACAACTTCAAACCATTTCTTGCCCTTTAAAACAAACCTTACTCACACTTGAAGCAAACTCAAGCATCATTGGCATTTTTTGTTTGCTGCTTAGATGTACTTATTCTTGAATTCCACAGAGAAAAAAAAAATCACAATAAAAGCAAAGTGAAATTAAAAATTCAGTCTTTCAGGAGACAGCATTAGGTCTGTCCCACCCACAAGAGAGCTCATGAAAACGAAGACAAGATAACTGTTCCCTGACTGCACACACAGTGTGTTTCCATGGAACTTGATAATCACAGGGGAAGCTGGGAATGGCTGGGCCAGTAAGTGCTGGGCAGCTGGTCCACCCAAAAGATCAAGAGGAGGAGCAAGATGGGAGTCTATGAGTTACAAACCTAATGGGAGCTTCTTGGGGGAGCAAGGATTCTGAACAACCTCAAAATCCCCATGTGAAGGTCACCAAAGGAGGGTTTGACAAGTCAGATGTCTCCTTCCACCCCATTTCACTCCTTCAAACCAGTAAACGGATGCTGGGAAAGAGGAACTCCTTCATTAGCAGAGATCAAAAGCTGGCTCTGAGCAGCAGCCAGACAAAATCCGGGATCATGGGGGTCACTCAGTGAAAACTTGTGACGTAGCCAGCACCTCTGACGTGATTCTGCTTATTCCAAGAACACAAAAAGTCTCACTTTACTGAGCACGGGGGGAACAAGACACACTTCTCTTGCTTCTCACTGAGCTTTGTTCTTGCCTCGCCTCCTTCTCCTGCACACACGTTGGTCCATGTCCAGAAGATGCTGGATTCTTCTAAGTGCACACAGGGAAATATGGATGAGTGGCATCTCTGCTTGGACTGTGTGAGCACACTCGTACACCTGAGCTCTCTCTGTGCAGGACACCCCTGACCCTCCTTCTCCCTGCTGCTGCTCACCTACTGCTGCACATACACAACAGCTTCGCCTGGAATGAAGGAACCATCCCACAGCCTCATCCCAGGTGAAAATTAAAGCCCAGCCAAGCCAATTTCAGTAATTTTAAAGGCTTCAAATTTCACCACAGCCCAGGCAAGCAATGTTTTACTTATTTACTGCCCCTTTCCGGAGCCCTGACTTTGTTGATCCCAGAGGGAAAACACACATCTTCAGCTGGAGGGAAATGGACCCTGGTGTGCTTTTCAACAACATCCTTACTTACTTAGAAATAATAATGGCTTAAACTGTTTTCTGTCCTCCACCATGTTTTAGCTCTTTCTCGTTCCTACTTTTTCCAGAGGGTGTTTGGGAAATGCAGCTGACCCAGACTAGCAGGGGATCTCAAGAGCAACAATAATAAGCCAAAACTATAATTAAAAAAAAAGCCTATAAAAATCTGTGCTGGAATGTCAGGACCTCTTAAATCTCAAAAGTTCAAATCACACAATTTCTGAAACAAAAATCTTACAGGTTTACGTAATAAAGTGAGAAAACACATTGTTTTACCTTACAGTCTTTGCCAGCGAGGTGACTTTTTTTCTCACCATGTCTTTGAATCCTTAGAAATCATTGCACTTCTCTAATCCTCCAGATTAAATAAATTCATCATCCTTTATGAAGTAAAAACGTAACTTAAAGTACATTTGGATGAATCAATAAAAAGGTTGGAAAGAAGTTTTAGTAAATGTATCAATTAATAGGCAAGCCCAGGAGGCCATGCTGCCTTTTTGCTCTGTCAGCTCCGGGATTTCTTTCTTCCCACCAGTGTTTATGTAAGAGCTGCATGGAAAGCAGCACTCACTATAAAATATTGATCAGCCGAGCCATTAGCTGGAATCTGACAGACAACTGTGTCACAGCAAAACCAGAACAATTACAGCTATCGATCGGGAATTTTTATTATAGATTATTCTGGTATTTGAGCACGTCAGGAAATAAAAATGTCCTCAAAATAACATTAGTAAAAACATATGTCGCAGCATGGTTAAGGAGAGAAGTAGGATCTCTACAAAGGAAAGGGAGAAAAAGGCAGGTTTCAGTAACTGTGCGGCCGCAGGTTTTCTGCTACTATTTTTGAAAAAGACCATTCTGGTTGGAAAAGACCTCCAAGACCACGGAGCCCGACCTGCGATGCAACACCACTAAAACACTGTGTACCACACAATGTTCACTCATTTTTTGAACACTTCCAGGGACGGTGGCTCCACCACTGCCCGGGGCTGCTGTGCCAGTGCTTCACAACCCTTTCTGGAAAGAAATGTTCCCAATATCCAACGTGAACCAACCTTGGCGTAACTTGAGGCTGTTTTCTCTCCTCCTGTCGCTGCTCACCGGGAGCAGAGCCCGACCCTGGATCCCTCAGGGAGTCGCAGAGCCAAAGGTGCCCCCTGAGCCTCCCTCTGTCCAGGCTGAGCCCCCTCAGCCCCCTCAGGAGTTCTCCTTCCCCAGCTCCAGCCCCTCCGTGCCCTTCTGGTCATGAGGGGCCCAGCACTGCCCCCAGCCCTGGAGGAGCCTCAGGGTCAGTGCCCCGGCCCTGCTGGGCACTATTACTGCCACAAGCCAGGACGCCTTTGCGTTTGTTCGATGGGACGGTGCGGTGTCCAGAGAGGGGCCTGGCTCCTTGGGCACTGCGGAAGGACGGGCGGCCGGAGCGGAGAGCTCCCTGGGAAAGGCTCACCTGGGACACAGTGAATGGGTTCGGGGCAGCAGAAGGCACAGCCGGGGCCGAGGTGGGAGCGGTGCGGGAACATCGCCTGCAGGGGCCGAGGGCTGGGAGCGGCGCAGGGGGAGCCACGGCCCGTCTGCGAGCGGAGATAACGAGACCGAGGGAGCGGCGGGGGCGAGATTAGCGTCAGCCATAAACAAGCGGAGGGCCAGGGGGAAAACAACCCGGCGACTTCGCAGCGGGACCCGAGCCGCTGAACTGTTCGGTACAGCGCGCGTTGTCTGCGCACGGCGAGCGCCGGCC